>JAJAGP010000692.1:0-285939 GCA_025084515.1 Ancistrus triradiatus | reverse complement strand
AGGTTGGTGTGAATAAATCAACTGTGGGAGCAATTGTAAGAAAATGGAAGACATACAATACCATTGGATAATCTCCCTCGATCTGGAGCCCCAGGCAAGATCTCATCCCGTGGGGTCAAAATGATCATGAGAACGATGAGCAAAAATCCCAGAACTACACGGAGGGACCTGATGAATGACCTGCAGAGAGCTGGGACCAAAGTAACAAAGGCTACCATCAGTAACACACTACGCCGAGAGAGACTCAGATCTTGCAGTGCCAGGCGTGCCCTTCTGCTTAAGCCAGTACATGTCCAGGCCCGTCTGAAGTTTGCCAGAGAGCATATGGATGATCCAGAATAGGATTGGGAGAATATCACGTGGTCAGATGCAACCAAAATAGAACTTTTTGGTAAAAACTCCACTTGTCGTGTTTGGAGGAAGAAGAATGCTGAGTTGCATCCCAAGAACACCATACCTACTTTGAAGCATCGGAGTGGAAACATCATGCTTTGTGGCTGTTTTTCTGCAAAAGGGACAGGACGACAGATCCGTGTTGAGGGAAAGATGAACGGGGCAATGTATCGTGAGATTTTAAGCCAAAACCTTCTTTCATCAGTGAGAGCATTGAAGACGGAACGTGGCTGGGTCTTCCAGCATGCAATGATCCCAAACACACCACTTGGGCAACGAGGGAGTGGCTCCGTAAAAAGCATTTCAAGGTCCTGGAGTGGCCTAGCCAGTCTCCAGACCTCAACCCCATAGAAAATTTGTGGAGGGAGTTGAAAGTCCGTGTTGCCCAGCAACAGTCCCAAAACATCACTGCTCTAGAGGAGATCTGCATGGAGGAATGGGTCAAAATACCAGCCAGGAAACGTTTGACCTCTGTCATTGCCAACAAAGGTTATGTTACAATGTATTAAGTTGAACTTGTTATTGCCCAAATACTTATTTTCCACCATTATTTCCAATTATTTTTTTTAAATGCCTGCAAGAGACTATATTAATTGTCTCATTATAATTAATATGCAGTATTCTTCAGAAGCCACTGAGCTGGTAGTAAAAATATATTCGAGGTAAACACAAGGCTGTGTTATTAATTAATGTAGATAAGATACTAAGCTAGTGAGCCATGCATAAATGAGCGTGAGTTTGAAGTGTTAATGTTTCTGCAATATTTAGACCAAAAATTGATCAGGCAAGTATTGTTCATTGTATGAACGAATGATTGGTACAAATAGGTAAGAGAGTAACGTCAGTTATAAGTTTTAAAGTGGGCGTCTTGATTTTAAATGACTAAACAATTTAACTCAGGTTTAAACAGGAATTGATTATAGTGCAGGACTAAAGATGAAAACATCAGATATTAGTCATGTCTGGGCTGAATACAATTGTGTAAAAAATTATGTTCCTTTCTATAGTCACAAACGTACGTGACTATAAATGTCATGGATGTATCCAGCTTTATTTTATTTTTAGATGAAAAACAGACATTATAGAAATCCTTTTAAAGATAACATAGAGCATCTAATTATTTGCAATAGTCTGTTGTATGCAGTAGACGTTCTGTTGTTCATTTGTTGTTCATTTAAGTTTGTATATGATGGGTTTATTAGACTGTATAATTTACCACTATGTCTCTAGACATGTATGAAGTACCACAGTTTCTAATCTGGGTTTATCGTTAAATTTGAATGCAGTTTAAATGATACTGTGGGGACAGATAATGCTTGCTCATTATATCTTTATGAGCTCAACCTCACACTGTAAATTCTCTAATCCTTCTTAATCTGTAGATTGTATTTGTTTTTGGTGAAAGCACCTACAATACACTCAACTCTACTGGATGCATTTAACCAACTGGTGAATCAACACGGCTAGCAGTGATACGCTAATCCTGCCAGAGTGTCAAAAATGTTTTATAATGGATCAGTATTGGAAACAATTAGCCAAGTCCCTGCTGATAGCCTAGAGACTTTCAGAAGTGAAAGCATTATTTTCAGTGGCTCTGGTTTGTTCACTTAACTGGCTACACAAGTGTTAACTGGTTTTAAATTGTGTTCTACAGTGGTGCTTGAAAATTTGTGAACCCGTTAGAATTTTCTATATTTCTGCATAATTATGACCTAAAATATCATCAGATTTTCACGCAAGTCCCCAAAAAATATAAAGAGAACACAGTTAAACAAATGAGAAACAAATATTATACTTGGTAATTTATTTAGTGAGGAAAATGATCCAATATTCCATATAAGTGAGTGGCAAACATATGTGAACCTTTGCTTTCGGCATCTGGTGTGACCCCCCCGTGCAGCAATAACTGAAACTAAGCGTTTCCTGTAACTGTTGATCAGTCCTGCACACCGGCTTAGAGGAATTTTAGCCCATTCCTCTGTACAGAACAGCTTCAACTCTGGGATGTTGGTGGGTTTCCTCACATTAACTGCTCACTTCAGGTCCTTCCACAGCATTTCGATTAGATTAAGGTCAGGACTTTGACTTGGCCATTCCAAAACATTAAATTTATTCTTCTTTAACCATTCTTTGGTAGAACGACTTGTGTGCTAAGGGTCGTTGTCTTCCTGCATGACCCACCTTATCTTGAGATTCAGTTCATGGTCAGATGTCCTGACATTTTCCTCTAGAATTCTCTGATATAATTCAGAATTCATTGTTCCATCAATGATGGCAAGCCGTCCTCCTGGTCAGATGCAAGGCAAAAAAAGGCCCAATCCATGAAAACTACCACCACCAGTCTCACAGAATGGTAAGGTTCTTATGCTGGAATGCAGTATTTTCTTTCTCCAAACATAACAAAATTTATTTTAAACCAAAAAAGTTCTATTTTGGTCTCATCTGTCCACCAAACATTCTTCCAATAGCCTTCTGGTTTGTCCACGTGATCTTTAGCTAACTGCAGATGAGCAGCAATGTTCTTTTTGGAGAGCAGTGACTTTCTCCTTGCAACCCTGCCATGCACACCATTGTTGTTCAGTGTTCTTCTGATGGTGGACTCATGAACATTAACATTAGCCAATGTGAGAGAGGCCTTTAGTTGCTTAGAAGTTACTTTCAGGTCCTTTATGACCTCACCAACTATTACACGCCTTGCTCTTGGAGTGATCTTTTTTTGTCGACCACTCCTGGGGAGGGTAACAATGGTTTTGCATTTCCTCCATTTGCACACAATCTGTCTGACTGTGGATTGGTGGAGTCCAAACTCTTTAGAGATGGTTTTGTAACCTTTTCCAGCCTGATGAGCATCAGCAACTCTTTTTCTGAGGTCCTCAGAAATCTCCTTTGTTCGTGCCATGATACACTTCCACAAACACTTCTTTAAATAAAACGGGGTGCCCACTCACACCTGATTGTCATCCCACTGATTGAAAACAGCTGGCTCTAACTTCACCATCAAATTAACTCCTAATCCTAGAGGTTCACATACTTTTGCCACTCACTAATTTGTAATATTGGATTATTTTCCTCAATTCATAAATGACCAAGTATAATATTTTTGTCTCATTTGTTTAACTGGGTTCTCTTTATCAACTTTTAGGACTTGTATGAAAATCTGCTGATGTTTTAGGTCATATTTATGCAGAAATATAGAAATTTCTTAAGGGTTCACAAACTTTCAAGAATCACTGTACCTTTTTCGGTCATTGTTTACAACTCATAGTGCACTAGTATCCAACCCCTAGTTCACCAAGGATCACCAGCACTTTGAAATATGAATGATCTTCTCACTATGACTGAATTATTAAAGAGCCAAACCTTTCAAATAAATATGCATACCGAATGTAGTCTCCATTCTGACTTGTTTTTATAAGTCATGTCACATCAAAGCCGTTGTGAGCTCGATTTACGTATGTGCAGAGCTGCACAGTGCCAGAGGCAGTGTATTTCCTAATAGTGCTGGGATTTAGGAAACGCTGACTGTACAGTCCCATTCAAATAAACATTTTGGCTTGTTTAATCCACATCCTTTAAGATCAGGGGAACCCAGATGTTTTCTTGTACAGAAATGAAAGCTTCCAAGGTCTGGTCCGAAAAGCAGTGTCATGTTAGGCTCAGAATGAAGAGTTTGTGGACAGCAATATGGATGAGAGCCAAGGAGTAATTGTTTAAAAGTGAAGCATCATTAAAGACTGGCATTTAGAGTGCTACTTTTTAGAAACTTCCAATTAGGCGGAAGCCAAGTAACATAATCATAATTAGGTTATAAAAGTGGTATAATTTTTAGTGCAGTATTACCGCAGTAATGCTGCTGAGACTACAACCAGGATGATTTCACAATAATTCTGCATGCTTTATCATAAATGACAGGAGAATGGCATACCTGAATGCCAAATTAAGTCAGTGACAGAAAATGTTTTGGCAAACATGACATTCATTATCAGTTATGAGTTATTATGAGTTAACATAATTACACCACATTACACTCATGGCTGTTTTAAACGTGGTGGAGGGCAGCGATATTTAGTGACATTAGCTGTGAATAGGGGTGGGAAATATATTGGGTATCCTCATGTATCATGGCTTGTTCTGTGTGGGATATAGTAAATGACTATATCCTCAACGTCAAGTACATTATACCACGTAATTTTTATGCCACCAGACTCAAACTCATGTTACCTTTCATTCCTGATTCGACAACCTAACATAGTGTAGGGTGACTCTGGGGAGATGTGAATTGCTGCAGGGCCAAAGCGAACATGAATGTGCTTCCACTCCGGGGAATACCAAGTGTTATTCTCCACACCCAAATGTGACTTGACAGTTTTATTTAGCAATTACAGTCAGTAAATGCACTAAAAGAAAAATGTGGTGTGGGCATTCTTAGCCCTCATGTGAAGCTCACTGGCTAAAAAACACAGGCTAGCTCCACATTATCCATGCGTACGTATTGACTTTGGAACGGAAAATAAAACAAAGAGGAGACAAATTAGTTCTGAAAAAGAAGCCACTGAAGAGATGTGAACAAACAAGGGCTATCTGCAGAATGTGCAGCCAAAAACTGTAAACAAAACGCATCACAAATTTGTTTACCATTTGAGGTATTGCCCACTACCAAAATAAAGGAAGATGACTTCTCATGTCCACATATATCTATTGGTTGTGGTTCTATGGTTCCTGCATGCAAGTTTCAAATGGCCTCAATTGAATGGACTAATGAATATAACAAGAATGGTTCGATGCAGTATATTACTGTGTTACTGCTGTGATACGAACCCATCACGCGGAGACCTTGTTCGATTCGTGGTGTGCTCCAGCCTGGCCGGAAACGGAACACTCCACAGGACACATTGATATGTGTCTGAGGAGGGGGAAGGAAATGGACGAGGCGAGCTGCTCACGTACCACTGCACCATGAGCCTCATAGGTCAATGTTGACCAACCATAGTGGATAGATAAGGTGGATGTAGTGCGTTCCTGCATAGGGGTGTGCTTTTTCCATAGAGGTTCCATACCTACCGGTGAAAAAATAAGCTGTTGGTGGGTGGACATTGTACAAAGGCACTCGCTGACCTTTCTCCCTTGATGTTAACATGCAGCATGAAGTATTGACAAGAGTAACAGGGCATATCCAGATTGGGAGGAAAGGGAGGATTTCTGCTTCCATTTCTGCTCTTAGTTCCCTGCTAAGATATATTTCATTGTGTATTAAACAGTCAGGACTGCTACTGTTACACGCTAATACTGTATATACACAATGTTAACACAAACACTAGATACACACAATGTTCTATATACAATATTACAAAGTCTAGAAGATTCACTATATAAATAATATATATACAGTCACTCACAACTAGCAACCACTATCTAAACTAAGTACTGAGCACACAGTATTCCAATAAACACGAATGTCAAGCTATGCAGCGTACTGCCACCGCTGTAGTGCTTTATTTTCCACGTTTTAATGTCTATACGTAATCTTAATCAGATATTTATCAGAGATCATGCATAATATGGATAAGCTGCATAGTAAGAATTTAAGTTATGTACAACCTAACACATTAATGCTTGATATGCTGTAGCCTAATAAACATGGCAGACCAGCTCTCATTCGTGGTTATTACTGCAGCTATACAAAAATTAGGTAATGAGTGAAATTTTTAACACAAGGGTGTCTTGAGTGGTATAGGTTGCGTTCACAAGTAACGTCTCTTTTGAAGGTGTTACCTGTTTTACATTAGAACCCTATAGATTATATCTTGCTTTACAAAAAGCCCCTTTTGTGTCTTTCGGTTTATTCTACAGCCATAGTCATGACCGATGTTCTGTGACATCTCCCGATCCTCCCCCACGACCCAGGCCAGCATACGTGGGGATAAAACTGGTTGCTTTGCTTTGCTCCCATGATTAATTTAATGATTTAATTTACATTCTTCTTTGAAAATAACACGAATAGGTGACCTTGAGTTTGTTCACAACTTTAGCTGATGTAAGACCGGCAGAGCACAGCACCGTGTTTAAAATGTCTGAGACGAACTATCTACAGAGAGTTCTTATTTATATTCCAATATGGCTATATGAAGTTTATTGAAATGTAGGTCATGTCCTCTGGGCCTGTATTGTTATAGCGTCATGTCAAGTCTGCTTTGTTTTGAGAAGATTTGTGTCAGTTTTATATGCATTTGCACGATTTGAATAAAATGATAGCTGAAGAACAATTGGGTAGCAAGATGTGCATTGTTTATAATCACATAACATGCGACGATCTGAAATCCATCAAGTCTCACTGGTTTTCTCATTGTGTTGCTGAAACAGACTTAAAATAGTAGGACCATATTCATTGTCATTTCAGCTTCAAATATTGCACTGCAGTCCATTAAATAGGCTTCAGCTGTGTGTTAAACATCAGTAAGATGACATTATCTAATCATTTTATTTGTAGGAGGTTGGATCAGTACCAGTCAAGCTTGTTCACAGTAAATTCTAAAGAAATACGTAATAAGCCAAAACACTATGACTATCTGGTATTCAGTTCATTGTTTAAGTAGGTGGCACTTGGTAAACTGACATTCTTGTGAATTCCAGGGTTTACCAGCAGTACCACTATTTTCATAGCTCCAGTTCCAATGCTTACATGCTCAATGGAGGGAGGGGTGCCTCGGTTGGTAGCACTGGCGCCTCACCGCCTCACAACACAAGAAGGTCCTGGGTTCAATACCAGGGTGGAGCAGCCCGGGTCCTTACGTTTAACGATTACGTTAAATTGGCATTGACTTGAGTGTACCGTATTTTCCGGGCTATAAAGCGCACCGGGTTATAAGGCGTTATCAGTGATCGACTTCTAACGGATCTATTTTCATACATAAAGCGCACCGGGTTATAAGGCGCATTAAATGAAACAAAAATCTTAAGTTCCGTCGAAAGCTCAGTTTGGTCTTTACCTGGCGCAGGGCGTCTTCTTGCTTCCTCCACTTCCGCATCATTGATTCGTTAATGTTGAATTATCTCGCAGCTGCTCTATATCCATGTTGTACTGCGTGACTGATAGCGTTGTGTTTGAAATCCGCTTCGAAAATGAATGAATGAATGCACGTACCCTAATGCTGAAGCACATACCGTATTACTCCGCTATGCTGCGCACTACGATGGTCGTAAGCTTCGTAACCTACCAAGACCGTGCTAAAACATTTTGACAGATTTATGAGCGCTGTGTACCATCTACAATCGGTTCTAGGTCAGAAAGCACAACCAGAATTAATTCATACATTAGACGCACCGCATTTTAAGGCACACTGTCGATTTTTGAGAAAATTAAAGGATTTTAAGTGTGCCTTATGGTCCGAAAAATACGGTATTTATATGACTAAACTTGTGTATAGATGTAACCTTGTGTGTGTTGCTGTAATGGCCACTGATGCTGATAGGGAGGTTAAATAAGCAAACCAGTAGCCTAGCGGTTAAGGTCCAGGGTTCAAATCCCACCTCTGCCAAGCTACCATTGTTGGGTCATTGAGCAATTGCTTGGATTGTGAGATTGTATCAATTGTAAGTAAACAAACAAAAATTGTAGGGATTATCAATGGGAGACAATGGTTAGCATGCTTAGCACCTTAATGAATATGCAGCTGTGTATCCCCTCTCAGTAAGGGTGTGATGTGCCCTGTGACTTGTGATACAGTCTTTCCATAGCCAACACTAAAATTCCCTGTGATTTGTGCCACTCTGTCTGTTTAGCCAGATGGTATATCCTTCGTTGCCAAAGTGTGAATGAGCCTTAGGCGCTCGACAACCTTTTGCCAACCATTACAGTTAGGCCCTTGTCAAAGTCATTTTGGTCTTTACTCCTGCCCATTTCTCCTACATCCAGCACATCAACTATGAGAACTGACTGTTTGCTTACTGTTAAATATACCCCAGGCCTTGACACAGACAGTTGTAGCACGACAATCATTGTTACTCATTATTTGATCTGTGAGTGATCATGATGCTTGGCTCATTTGTATATTTTGGGCTGGTGGTAAAAGCATTTCTTAGTTTCATCTTTATGGTTGTAAATCTAAATTATGCCTGAAACTTGGAATGTAAAGTAATTAATGCAGTGTCAATCGGTGTTACTATACCATTCTAATAAGATAATCATAAGTAAATCTCAGTTAAGTGTGGCTAAGAAATAATTTGGTTATCAATCCTCACACGGGTTGTCACTGCTAATGATAAATGAAAGTAATATAGGAAAGGTGTATTTTAACAGCATCCTCCCCTCTGATTAGGTCCTTAACCTGAGCAGTAAAGCTTTGCAGTGTCAGAACGCAGGATGTCATAATTCTCCATAATGATAATTACAGCAGGGAGCCCCTCAAATGGCAGTTGTTCGATGAAAAAGAGGCATCAGCTGTCACACAGTTTGTGAAAAATGTCTGTTTTGCAGTGTAGCGTTCATATAGACTAGTGTTAGTTATTGTCACTAAGTTCTTTAATGGCAGCCCTGTCATGAATTTGAGCTTTGTAAAGCTACGAGTGGGCAGCACAGTGGCTTGGTGGGTAGCAATGTTACCTCAGAATGTCCTGGGCTCAGCGCCAGGTGGTGTGATCTGGGTCTTTTCTGTGTTGAGTCTACATGTCCTCCCTGTGTCCATGTGGGTTTACTCTGGGTACTCCGGTTTCCTCCCACAGTCTAAAGACAGTGTGTTAGGCTAATTTATGTCTCTAAAGTGCCTATGGTGTGTGTGTGTGTGTGTGTGTGTGTGTGTGTGTGTTTGTGCCCTACAATGGATTGGCACCATGTCTAATGTTGTTCCTGCCTTGTGCCACCAGCTTTCTCACGACCCTGATCGAATGAATGAATAAGCTAAGGGTTTTTTTGAGACTGGGTCATAGAGGTTCTTATTAAATTATGTGATTGTATGAGGCTGTGTATTGAAATAAAAACAGCAGTTATGTAAAGTGTCTGTCTATACATGTCACTTGTGACCATTGTTCCTCTGTGCTCATTGCTGATGGCATTTGTTCATGTTTGACATATACTGGCCTGACTTTTGAAGCTCTTCTCCTTGAAAATGTTTGTGGCTAATGCACCTGCAATTAAGGCAATTTTGCCTCTTTGAGAATGTTACTTGCTTCATTTGCTTTGAAATCTTGTAAGTTCTCATTGCTCGGCATCTTTATAGGTGATACATGCTGTTAAATGGCAATCACCCTAATATCGCACACCTGTGCAGCTCTGTGTTGTAAGTGTAATTTCATAATTTAAAAAATTAAGCTTTTTTTTACATGTGGTATTTCTATTTTATTTTATTCACCCCCAGTTACTAACTTGCAGTGAATGTTAACTGTAATGATAGCAAGTGCAAGAGACTCTAGCGTGAGGGGAAAGTAAACAGAAAAGAAATCTCAAAACCCAGAGCACCAGATAGAAAAAAGGTACTCGTTCAAAAGGCAGAATAAAACCTCTTCTCAAAGAGGACAAAGATGACTAGATGAGAGAAAAAAACCCAAACTAGGAAGACAACACATTGAACACAAGAACAAAGAACGGCAAACATGCACGTGGCGTGCATGCTGCCAGAATGTCAAAGTTACTAGAAAGTGCGATATAAACAAGTTCACAGCAGATAGAGACATAAGCACAATGAGAACTTGGGCAAAACATTCAAGGTGAGAAAAACACTGAACTGAGTAGTTTTAGTAAGAAGCACGAAAACAATGTCAGCCAAAGCACCAGTGGAAAGGCTGGCTCATACAGCTCACTAATGAAAGAGAATCAGACGCAGGTGTTAGTAATCTGGCAAGACAGATCGCTTCTTGTGCTTCACCATTCCAGGATGGCACAGCAGAATATTGCAACATATTCGAATTGTTCCATGAAGTGTTCTGTGATAGCATAGTTGTGCTTTGTCCAAAAACAGACAGGGAGAGAGGATAAAACGTGCGGCAGGTATTAAACAGACATAGCTGTGAAAGATGGAACATGCAAAAGATTTGCATTTGTCTAATGGATTTATTGCACAGTATCTCATATCATTTTGCTCGTGTTGAGTCATGCGCTTTTGAAGCTGAAAGTGTGTGTTGTGTGAGACGAGTGTTATTCCCATACTGTCATCTCCATCAAAAATTCATTGACCAGCAAGAAATGCTGTTCAGAAGCTTATTCTCCCACAAGTGTTTTGTTATGACTTTATCGTTACAGAGAAGTGAGATTTCCACTGACCTTAAAAATATTGCTGTGCTGCACCACTTGAAGATAAAAATATTGATTTATTAGATACTGCTGCTTATCCTCGGTATTTACAACCAGCTCCATAATTATTGACAGCCTTGGCAAAGATAGCTATAAAAAGTTATGAAAACTGTCTCTGTACCTCTTAATAGGGGTAATTTGTTTTCTTTAATTGGTTTATTTTAACATCGCTACCAGCATCAGTGACCATTTTAACAACAGACACAAGGTTATATCGATACGCAATGTTACTTTGAAGCTAATCATATATATATATATATATATATATATAGATAGATAGATAGATAGATAGATATATTATAACTTACCGGTAGCATGTCTTTAGACTGTGGGTGGAAACTGGAGTACATAGACTCCACACAGAAAGGAACTAGAATGCTCCACCTGGGGATCAAACCCAGAACCTTCTTTCTGTGAGGGAACGGTGCTACTCACTGAGCCCCCGTGCCGCCCATTAGGGATCATCTCAAACTGGAAATCTGAGAAATCTACAATCCCTAGAAAACTCGCACTCCCTAAAAATGCAAGGCTGTCGGTCCCAGCCAAAGTCCCGCTATTCCTGCTAGAACATATTTTAATACCCTAAACTGGTCTTCAAAATAGAGGAAGTAGACAGACTTTGGAAGGCTTCTTGTCTCTACCTGCACTCTCCACTTTGGTATTATTTAGTGTTTAATTAAAAGGCAATGGTTGCTTCTTTTATATTGTAGTATTAGGAACACGTTCACTGTACCATGGTGTGACTTGATGACGTGCTCATGATGGAGAGACAAAGCATTCCCCAATTGGCAGATTACAGGCAGGAGAGCCAACCAGAAAGCCCTTAACTTTATCTCACTGACTTCATTGGAGGTATGCTGGGTTTGGGTATACAGGAACGAGGTAGGAATTTTTCTCTAAGAAATAAGTCAACTAGGCACTACACTTCAGTGTTGCCTCACAGCGAGAAGGTCCTGGGTTCAATCCCAGGTGAAGTGGTCTGGGTCCATTCTGTTTGGAGTCTGCATGTCTTCCCCATGCCCACGTGGGTTTACTCCATGTTCTTCGGGTTCCTCTCACAGTTCAAAGAACTGCATGTTAGGTTAATTGTTGTCTCTGAAGTGCCCCTGGTGTGTGAGTGTGTGAGTATATGTACCCTACGATGGATTGGAGCCTTGTCTAGGTTTGTTGGTGCCTTGTGCCCTATGTCGCCGGCTATTCACCGGGTCTCCCGTGGCCCTGATCAGAATTAAACGGATAAGAAAGTGAATGAATGGACTATACTGAGCTTATCATTATGCTTGTGATCTGTGTTTTCTGTTAAATGGTATTTTGTGAAAAACAAAAAATGTAAATGAAATTTAGTAATTGGTTTAAACTCCAAATATCATAATATTCACTGTCCTAACAATTATCAGGAATGAGTTTCAATTGGATATTAATTAATCCCTGCCAAATACACAGCCTGGACAAAAACAAATGTCACCACCTGGATGTTCTCATTTGTTAAACAACCATGTTGAAAGACACATCCTGTGGACGTGGATAAGATGTTAATCTGTTTCAAGAAGATCCGTTTTTGAGAGAGTGGTTCAGGGAGCGTGAGACAGCATTTTCACACATGGATTGGCCACCACAGAGTCCAGACCTGAACCCCATTGAGAATCTTTGGGATGTGCTTTGGGATGTGCTTTGCACAGTGGTCCAAATCTCCAATCTTCGATACAAGATCTTGGGGGAAAAATGAATGCAACTCTGGACAGAAATAAATGTTGTGACATTGCAGAAGCTTGTGGAAACGATGCCACAGCGGATGCATGCTGTAATCAAAGCTAAAGGCAGTACAACGAAATCTTAAAATGTGCGACTTTTTTTTGGCCAGGCAGTGTATCATGGAAGTTGTGTAATAGTTAGTGTACCGTGTAGGTTTGGATGATGTGATAAAGTTACTCTGCCACCATATCCAGTGATTGTGGCTATATCATGTTCCTATGTAATGCACGGTTGCCAGAGTGATTAAATATATGTAGTTACAAGAAGTTGTTCCTTATGAATGGTGTTATGGACTGTACAGTGCTGCAGTGCTTAGCGCTGTTGCCTCAGCTCCCGAGATCCCTGGTCTGATTCCTGGACTGGACTCCACCTGTGTGGAATTTGCATGCCCGCCCTGTGTCTGCGTAGGTTTTCTCCGAGTACTCCAGTGTGTGTGTGAGTGTGAGCATGTGCCCTCTGATTGCTGGCGCCCTGTCTAGGGTTAGTTTCTACTTTGCACCGTGTTGCTTGTTAGGCCTTGGTTCCCGAGACCTCGAGTTGGATTAAGCGGGTATAAAAATGTATGAATGAATAAATGAATGGTGGTTATTAGGAAGCCTTGTGCCTGTGTGTGTGTGTGTGTGTGTGTGTGTGTGTGTGTGTGTGTGTGCTCTGCTGTCTCTAGGGCTTTGTGAATTCTGCCTGCCTAGCAGCACCTGATCATGCTGTTTTATTTCAGACTGTTTTGTTGCTGAGTAGAATATAAAGTGCGCACTGAAAGATAATTATTTCAGTTAATGTTTCCCGTCAGTGGTGGTGACAGCGTTCTTCCAGTAGCAATGTGCTACTTAGGAATGGGTATCGTTGGCATTTTGCTGATACAGATATCAGTACTGATACTAATACAGACCAAAAGTCTGAACTTTGAGCCTGAGAATTTGAGTAACAGGTCTTTTAACAAATGATACACGTTTCAGAATGTATTATTTTGTGGTATATTCCTAGTTTTGCTTTGATTTCAGCATGTACTCAAGCTGGCACAGACTCCACGTGTCTGTGCAAAATGTAATGAGCCATGTTATCCCAGCGTGGTTTCATAATATTCCAAAGAACATTTTGTTGTTAGGTCAGGGGGACATACCCGATACTAATATATTTTGATATTTATGTGTTTTATTTTGTAAAAGGTTCAACCTTTCACCTAAATTCTAATGCTAATTATATGATTGATAGGGAAAACCATCAACAATCCTGATTTATGTGGATCCAAACTTGCTTATTGCAAAAATATTGTAAGCAACATGTATTTAATACGTTTCGTATACCATTCATATAAAATGCATTTAGCTCCTCTTGCTGTAATGTGATCTCACACTCGCATGTGTGAGTGTCTCATCTTTTTAGTGTGAGACATTATGTAAGTCGCTGGTTACACACAGGCTGATCCCTTGTTCGTACAAATGGTGCGAGACATCACATTTTGGAGGTTTTCCAGGAGAGGCATTTTCAGACTTTTACCTCCTTCGTTTTATTCTTGAGTGATTTATTTCTGGTCCATAGACTCGAGCAAAATTTGAATACTAAAACTGCATGCGGTCCATTAGCTATAGGACAGAAAATGGCTGCTATAAACCATTCAGCATTTAATTACTTTTTCACAGGCATTTAGGATTGCAGTTTTGTTTTGAATCTCATGAATACTGCATAAACAGATGAATAAATTCTGGTCCAGTTCAGTTTGAATGAGATTCAGTGTGATAGGATGTTTCAGAGGGAGAGTACTATAGCTGGAAGCAGATTTATGAAGCTTGGCTGATGACATGGTCATAAGCCAGTTGCTTAACAGCCCGTGCCCATGCCACATGGACTCATTCTGCTGGTAGTATCATTGTTGTCCAACATGGATGTCGTTAATACTGTCTTTGCGAGATGAAACGCGTTTCTTCATCCATGCCCGGTTTATCACGGCCCTTCCCATGTCAATTTTTTTCAGGTTCAGAAATGTCACTTGGTTGGTCTCAGGAGTTGAGAGTATATAGCAGTGTCCATGCGAGTGCACTGAGCTGAACAAAAATGCCATGCCTGAATGTGAGCAGATTCATGTACTCAGTCCTCACACGGCCCCCGATGGTGCTTTCTGACTGCGAGATCACAGTTACAAGCTCCAAAGGTGAATAGAAGTCTCAGAGGAAATCATGTCTGAAAACAGTTTGAGAGCCAATAACAGGTGAAAAGGTGACACAGTACAGGGGAGCAAATCTCTTTGACTATTACAACCCAGGTCTTACAGAATAGGGCTGAGGATCTCTAGACACCTAACGGTTTCACCTGGTTTTGATTCAAGAAGTGATTATAGACTTGTTATTGCAGTACTTTTTTTTGCTGTTTCTAAAATGGTATATTGTACTTTTTCCACAATGAAAACACTACACACACATAATGGACTTACATGGTTTCTTTATTAACATAATACTCAGAAATCAAACTTGCAGGTCACGATATTAATATATCGGATTTCAAATATGGTAATAGAAAATAGCGGACGGCCGATGTGGGTTCTAATGGCCGATGCTGATATTAGAGCGAGCAGGGTGAACAATATATAATGGCGGTATCACATTTTTTTTGTTTGTGTTTGCAGCTGATGAAACTAGTAACAATTAAAATGAGACACCCAAATAGCTGCACTTAAATGAACATTATTTAAGCTATAAAATGCACTGTCTCTGTTGCACTTTGCCTTTTTAATAATTCAAGTCAAGTCAAGTCAGATGTATTTATATAGCGCTTTTTACAATGGAGAAGCATTGTCTCAAAGCAACTT
Organism: Ancistrus triradiatus; assembly: GCA_025084515.1. Lineage (NCBI taxonomy): Eukaryota > Metazoa > Chordata > Actinopteri > Siluriformes > Loricariidae > Ancistrus > Ancistrus triradiatus. The sequence continues at coordinate 270,709 of JAJAGP010000692.1, read as the reverse complement.
TACAAGTTTAGATTTATCTCCTAATAACTACGTCCAATCCCAAAATTGAGCAAGCCTAGGGCGGACAGTGGCAAGGAAAAACTCCCTAGTTCTAGGAGGAAACCTTGGGAGGACCAAGACTCAAAAAAGGGAACCCAACCTTCCTTGGGCGGCGTAGATGATAAATCTAAGAGCGAAAACTAAGTCATGGATGTCAAAAAGTTAAAATGAAATGTTGAAGTATGCACATCGACATCATTAAGTGGCCCGGGTATGATGGGGCTGGAGCTGATGGCGGAAGCAGCTTGACTGGAAGCTCAGCAGATGAAACATATGTGTGGGGCTGGAACTGCCGGAAACACAGCTTGGAGAGAAAACAGAAATCTAATTAGTTATTGATTAAGAGCAACAGTGTCTATTAAAACAATCACTGATGCCATGTCAATCACTGATGCCAAGTGTAAGCATGAGACCCCGGCAGCATTTAGCTATAGCAGCATAGCTAGAAAGAGGAGAAACTGGTAGGAAAACACAGCCAAGAGGGGATCACATGAGACATTGGCAAAAACCCCCACGGGATGGGCAGAAGAGCAGACAGCAAACCCAACGTCGCTGATCACCATAAGGACGCTTTGACTATTGAACCCACAGCTCTGCCCTTATTCTAAGGGGCAACGAGCACGAGTCTAGATCACGGGTACCGAAAGCCCAGTTCAGCCAGACCGCCCACTCGACCCTCCCGGCTAGCGGGACAAGGCAAGGCAAGCAGGCCAGACATGACTCCAGGACTCCGGCCCCAGTGACCCAAGCCATGCAACTGGTCTAAAATCTAGTCAAAATAAACAATGAAAAGTTTTATTGCTCTTAACTACCAACATTTATAACAGTATCCACATTCTTTCTGGGGAAAAAAAATGTAAATACCTGCAATAAAAATGGTTATTAGTAAACAATTATCAGAGTAGTACACACTGGCTGCAGCATCTTTTCTGGTTTTTCATTACAGTTGCAGTTAAAAAGTTTTTAGCAGTAAGTCTGTCATGCTGGAAATAAAGTTTTCATCTTCTCATAATGGCCCCACCCTCACTGAATCTCAGCATCTTTTTGTTTTTAGTCACTCAGTAGTCCCCAGTTTATGAGTTGCAAGTTCTCATGCATGCAGGAAACAAAGTTTCTCTGCATTTTCGGCACTATTTTTGCAGTTTTTGCAGGGTACATACTGTATATTTCTGCACCAATATAATGAACCATTAAAAATAGATATCAAGTTCTGAGACCTCACAGAAAACATGTGGGTCATTTGGAAACACACCAAGGATTGTTTATTTTTTTTGGTATTCCTGGGTTGTTCAAAAGTTATTTGTGTTAAGTCTAATAAGTGTGTTAAAATCGGGTGGCACAGGGGCTTAGTGGTTAGACAAGGTTTGCCTCTCAGCACTTGAGTATCGAGTTTATTGAGTTCAAGCAATCATCTGAGCAGAGTTTTCATGTTCTCCCCATGTTCCTCCCAAGAGTCCCAAAACATGGTGATTAGGTTGATTGGTCATTCTAAATTTATCCTGATTTGAGCGAGTGCATGAATGGCTGTGTCTTTGTGCCCAGCATGGATGGAGCTGTGTTTGGGTGTTCTTTCTTCTTCCCCATTCCCTAGCTGGAATGCGTTTCTTTGGTGCGTGTTGATTGGATGTTGAAAATGGAGTGTTGATTGTAAAAAGCGTCCTTGAGTTTGAGAAGGCGCTAATGTAAGTGTAACTACTACTACTTAATACTACTACTACTAAATAATAATTAATAATAAGTACGAAATTTGTATTTTACACAAGAATAAAAAATCAAAAAATATTTAGAACTAGTATCTGTTGGGCTGGTTTTTAACAGTTTAATAGGTTTAAATGATCCTAAATCCTCACCCAACAAAAATGAAATATTTACATTTACATTTCCACTCTTGTCCCATCTTAATACATCTAGCACTCACCTGTACTTGTGGTAGCAGAAAAAACCATTATCTGGATGCATCACACAAAACTTCTCGTGATACTAACCAGTGGTAGGACAGTGGGTTGCACTGAGCACTACAAATAGTGTAGTGGTAATCAGATTGTAGTGGGTATACAGTGCCCACTATAAAAAAAAGCAGTATTTAACCTGGCAGGTCAACCCTAGATACAAACAGTGGTGCTTGACGGTGCTTGAAAGTTGTGAACTCTATAGAATTGTATATATATTTATGCACAGATATGAGCTAAAAAACATTATCAGTCCTTAAAGTAGTCCTTGAAACAAATTAAATAAACTAGACAATTTGTTATACTTGGTCACCACTGCGTTCAGCTTTAATTAAGCTGAACCTTTCCAGAACTTTTTATTAGTCATGCATATCAGCTTGTAGGAATGTTAGCCAATTCATTTGGTACAGTACCAGTTTTTTACCTCTGGATGCTTGTGGGTTTATTCATATGAAGTTCTTCCACAATGTTTCGTTTAGATTAAAGGTCATGACTTTAACTTGACCATTCCAGGACATTAACTTTAGTCTTCTTTAACAATTGTTGGTAGAATGACTTGTGTGCTTAGGGTTGTTGTCTTGCTGCATGACCCATTATCTCTTGAGATTCAGTTTATAGACAGATATCCTGGTATTTTTCTTTAGAATTTGCTGGTATAATTCATAATTCATTGTTTCATCCATGATGAAACATCCAGATGCATCAATACAGGCAGTACCACGATACTACTACCACCATGCTTCACAGATGGGACAAGGTTCTCACGCTGGAATGTAGTTTCTCTAGACTGACACTAAAGAGCCCTATTTTGCCATGCGATGAGCAGCAGTCTTCTTTTGGCGAGCAGTATCTTTCTCATTGCAACCATGCACACCATTGTTGTTCAGTGTTCTACTGATGGTAGACTTGTGAACATATACATTATCCAATTTGAGATAACCTTGGTAGCTTAGAAGTTACCCTGGGTTCCTGTGTGATCTTGCTGACTGTTGCACGCCTTTCTCTTATAGTAATCTGTGTTGGTCAACCGATTAACAACCGATTAAAAGTGGTCTCAAACCACCCTGATTTGTACTTAAACCTCTGCCAAGGTGAGGTTTATGTGATGCCCTCATATAATCAATAATGGAAGTTCTGCATGATTCTGTGGTAGCCTAGTGGTTAAGGTACTGGACTATGGACCAGAAGGTCCAGGGTTCAAATCCCACCTCTGCCAAGCTGCCACTGTTGAGCACCTTGAGCAAGACCCTTAACCCACAACTGCTTGGATTGTAAGATTGTACCAATTGTAAGTCACTTTGGATAAGGGCGTCTGCTAAATGCTGTAAATGTAAATGATTCCTGCAGAGGATGGCATCATATGTCCAGGTGAGCACTAGACGCTGCAAGAAAAGATAAGTTTTTCTGGGTGAGGGCTGTGTCTGCATGTATTCAGTGCCAGCCAGGGATGCCCCCATGTTAAATACTCTTTATTTGGAATAATTTCCATTTGCAGTGAATCTAAGAACTGATCGTTTAGTTTTACATTATGACACCCATAGGGAAAACCTTGAAGTAATGTCGACAACCTGACTGCATTTGCTATTGATGATAATTATTGCTCTTAAAATGCTACAGCTTTCTATCTGAAGGAAAACAGAAATTCCACAAGCTATCTGCTCTATTTCTTTTTCATCCCATCTAAAAAAAGCTCCCACTCTCTCTCTTTGCTTTGTGTCCTGAATCTGTCTCCATTAGCATGAGTGTCCCCGGGCCCTGAGCTCCACATAGGCAGCTAGGTCTCCCTTCTGTCAAGGTGACCCAAAATCCCCAGCTCTGCTACTCTGAGGCTAAACTTTGAAAATATGAGTTTTATGCATGTTTTTGTCAGCAACTGTCTGTTATTGCTGTCTAGGAAGTGCACTGCTTCTTTCCTATTATCTGTTGAATTTCTGAGTTTATGAAAGTAACATATGTGCTTGACAAGGCACAGCAGTCTAATATGCTAGCTCACCAATGAAAGAGTCCTGTCAGTGTGTTCCGTCTGTGACAGGCATCACAGAAGCACGGTTGGGCTGTGCTTGAGGGAGGGGAGGCTAATGATTTGTGTCCCAAATTTTTGCCTGTTAAATTCCAGAGAGCTGAAGCCCCTTGCATCCTGAACATAGTAATCAGGGGTTAAAAACATGATAAATGAGTAGATAAAATAAATAGATAAATAAATGTTGATATATATGTGTGTGTGTATATGTATTGTGGTGTGGTGTGCAATTTTTATATTTCTGGAAAAATATGACCTAAAACATCATCAAATTTTTCACGCAAGTCTTAAAAGTAGATAAAGAGAACCCAGTTTAAACAAATGAGACAAAAAATATATGCTCGGTCCATTTATTTATTGAAAATGAAAATGATCCAATATTTACATATTAGTGAGTGGCAAAAAAGTATGTGAACCTTTGCTTTCAGTATCTGGTGTGACCCCCCTGTGCAGCAAATAACTGCACCTTAAACGTTTCCTGTAAACTGTTGATCAGTCCTGCACACCGGCTTTGGGAAATTTTAGCCCATTCCTCCATACAGAACAGCTTCAACTCTGGGATGTTGGTGGTTTTCCTCACATTAACTGCTCGCTTCAGGTCCTTCCACAACATTTCGATTGGTTAAGGTCAGGACTTGACTTGGCCATTCCAAAAACATTAACTTTCTTCTCTTTAACCATTTTCTTTGGTAGAGAACAACTGTGTGGGCTTAGGGTCGTTGTCTTGCTGCATGACCCACCTTCTCTTGAGATTCAGTTCATGGGACAGAGTCCTGGCATTTTCCTGTATAACTATCTGATATAATTCAGAATTCATTGTTCCATAATAATGGCAAGCCGTCCTGCCCAGATGCAGCAAAACAGGTTCTAAACCATGATACTACCACCACCATGTTTCACAGATGGGATAAAGTTCTTATGCTGGAATGCAGTGTTTCACTTTCTCCAAAAAATATAATGCTTTTTTCTTTTTAACCAAAAAGTTTCTATTTTGTTCACATCCATCCACAAAAGATTCTTTTCCAGTAGAAATTCTGGCTTGGTCCACGTGGATCTTTAGCCAAACTGCAGAATGAGCAGCAAAGTTCTTTTTGGAGAGCAGTGGCTTTCTCCTTGCAACCCTGCCATGCACACCATTGGTTATTCAGTGTTCTTCTGATGGTGGATCATGAACATTAACATTAGCCAATGAGAGAGAGGCCCTTCAGTGCTGCTTAGAAGTTACTCTTGGGTCATTTGTGACCTCGCCAACTATTTACACGCCTTGCTCTTGGAGTGATCTTTTGTTGGTCGACCACTTCTTCGGGGAGGGTTGATGAGCATCAACTCATTTTCTCTGAGGGTCATCAGAAATCTCCTTTGTTAGTGCCATGATACACTTCTACAAAAGTGTTTGTTGTGAAGAGCAGATATGGATTAGATCCCTGATCTTTAAATAAGACAGGCATGCTCACTCACACCTGATTGCTTATCCCATTGATTGAAAAAACACTGACTCTAATTTGACCTTCAAATAATTTTAGTGGTTCACATACTTTTGCCACTCACTAATATGTAATATTGGATCATTTTCCTCAATAAATAAATAACCAAGTGTGTGAAAATATGATGATGTTTTAGGTATATAGTCATATATAACAATCATAATATATATATGATTGTTGCCAGGTGGGGGACTGGTTTGAGAATTTCTATAACTGCTGATCTCCGTTGATTTTTCACACACTACAGTCTGTAGAGGTCAACAAAGAATGGTTGCCAGACTAGTTCGAGTTGCCAGGAAGGTAGAAACTTGCGGAGAAAACCATATCAGAATGCACAAGCTGTTTACTCTTGAAGTGGATGGGCTTTAACAACAGAAGACCATGTTAGGTTCCACTTCTGTCAGCCCAACATATTTCAGACTAGAAATCTGTAGCTTGGTCTGGTTAATATATGCATGTTAAAGTATGGGTATGTGCCATTTAATGTCTACATTAAGTTCTGTGAAACAAGACGTTAACTGTAATGGGCCTGACTTTACCATAGACTTTACCATACAGTAATTCTTGTCAGCAGGTTTCGCAAGGGTTTGTTCTTACTAGATTTCTGTCATTCAGACATGAATAACATATATACTGTGTATATATGTATATATATATAAGGCTGATTTTTATTTCATGTTAGAATTCTTAAGACTTCTGTTGTTAAAGTGAACAGACATGTTAAACGGTGCGTACCTGTACATATGTATAATGTTCAGGATATACAGGAATATAAATAAGGACCTGCTTTAAATTATGTTATGTAAGAAGTTCCATTACTTGTGTGATCACCAGGTTTACTTCTTATTTTTCTGCTTCCTGGACTGTGCTGCTCACATTCTGTTAGCACAGTCTGAATGAAGAGAGAACTGGCTTTCTTCTTGTTGCCAACTAAAATTACCCTCAAAATGAGCTTACACAATCGCAAAACTTCAGACCTGTGCATATAGTGCATAACACTGTGATATTCAGTAAGGCGTATGCATGTATAGGCATCCGTGTTAGATTTAAACATGAATAGTGCTTGATAGGGAATGATTTAAATATTAAAATCCCTAAGGGATAATTCAAAGGACATCTTAAGCCTTGAAATTCAAAGCTGGTTTCTAAAGCTGATTAATGTAGAGCTTTCAAAGGCGGCTCATGCTAAGACTCTTCATTTGTGAGAGGCTAGGTTTCAGAAAGCCTCAGGGATGTCTGATGTGTGCATCTTCCGCTATCTGTCCCACATGCTGCGAGAAAGCAGCCTTGAAGAAGGCTGTTGAGTAGAAAGAGGGGCAGGACAGGTCGAAAACTGAGGAAGTTTGTTGCATGGCGGTGAAGGCAGTGATAACATTTTCTGTGGACAATTGGGCAGTTGGGTTAGAAAATTGTGATGGGAGGTGAGATTTGAACCTTGAAATTTATGGTCGACAGTCCAGACAAAACGTATAAGAACCACTGCTCTAGATATTTGACACACCAGTATTGCAGGAACTTGGGTTCGAGTTACAGAAGTGCCATCCCTGTCATGTTTGGTCAGAGGATCATCCCACAGTGCAGGGATTCCTCATGGCCCTGTGATGGACTGACATCCCATCCAGGGGCATGCTTAAGCCTGTGCCCCGGATTCTCCAGGTGCCTCTGGAGACCTGATCAGGAAACCTGAACACCCAAAAATTGCATCCAAACACATGGGCATTAGTATGCAGTTTCTTCCATTTTGCTTGTTTGTTCCCTCTGATCTTGGAGAATAATCTCTGGCTCCCAATTGGCATTCTGACTCATCTCAAAGGATGGATGTATGGTCAGGATTCCAGTTTTTTCCCAGCCAAGCTCTCAATCATAGTTTGTTCAGGAGCAAAGTAGTTTGGGGTGGTGAAAACCTATGAAGTGCTGTGTTAAGTGTTATTAAGATGTTCAGTTCAACCCATTCAGCTTCCCCTGTTTGTCTGTGGAGATTTCTATGCTTCACATTATGAAGCTGTTAGCAGTGAATATGGCTGAAATAACAGATATCACTAATCGGGAGAGATGCCTACATACTTTTGCCATAAACTCTATGATATCACAATTTTGCCCCTCAGATAAGCTTCTTTCAAGCCACAGCTCTTTTTGTTTTGTTGAAACTTCAAGAATCCATCCTTTTTTTAACCATAACCTGAATAACAAGGTTCTGCTGTTGTGGGTTTGTTTTGTCTTTTCAGGTTATGTACAAAAAATCCTTTCTTATATCAGATCACAGGTTTGTTTAAACTGCAGAAGCTCTTTTAGTTTACTCTTTTGTAAGCCATGCCGGAGTGGTAATCGGAAGAATCTTGACAATTCCTTATGAGCCGCTTCACTTTTGAGCCGGACGGGGAAAAATAAGGTCCAGTTCATTTTAACTTATTTTAAATTCATATTCCGCATGATATTCCTGATGCTACTGTTCCTGTATGTGAGAGGGCAGCTACCATCTGAGGAAGATCACCCCTCAGAAATTGTTGTAGTTGGTTAGCTCCATATACCTGTTTATTCCAGTTTCCATAAGGAGTACGGAGTTCCGTAATGATAAGTGTCAGTGACGCTGGAGAGACCAGGAGGAGGTGAAAATACCAGGTTGAAAAACAGGCATTGGAGGAGAACACTGCCAACTGTGCCAAGCTCACTGACATTTTTTTCAAAACAGATAGACTTGAGTGTTGAGTTGAAGGCAACTGGAGGACTTCTTAGTTCTTGAAGATGTTTCACCTCTTATCCAAAAGGCTTCTTCAGTTATGGAAACTTATGGGGAATCCCTGGTATTTAACCCTAATGGGGTTTTCACCTTGGAGGTGGTCTTGTGAGTCCTTGGGCCCACTCTGTCAATACATGACTCGTTAGAATCACAGGAACCCAAGTGTGACCCATTAGTAAGTCGTTGCCCCACCCTGTCATCATGTGAGCCGTTAGAGTCATATGGGTCAAGGTGTGAATACGGGTTAAATCTCCTGGGAAGGGCTCTCAAGACTGCTCTGTAGGTGGCTGATAGCTGATGTCATAAACCACCTTCTCTGTTCAGCGGTGGTTGTTCTAATTGGGCATAAATCGCCTCTTTCACAAATATTTCAAACCATGACCAAGATGACTGAGAGCTTACACAGACATATTCAAGAAAGATAGAAATGGAAACTGGTAGGAGGTGTAGGGTTAACGATTTATCGGCGTAGTTATTGGGCTAATATAGAACAATAGGCTACGTTGTGAACCCATGCAAAATATCATAACACTTTTTTAAATAATCTATTTGAATAGCTTAATAGCCCAAAATGTGATGTTTTTTGTAGCGTCTGAGCTGCAGATAAACCAGTTGGCTATTGATGCGGTTTATACTTCTAAGTATGAACCAATATGTGTAAACAATAGTGCATTATGCTTCCCTATATGGAAGAGTGAGATGCATTTTATTTCAAATGTTTTATTTTCACTGTAAGTCAATGTATTGTTGAAGGGAAATTAGTTGTGTTATTTGTGCCAGTATTTGTGTTAATTTATCAACTTATTCTTGAAGTGGGATATTTATCAATGTAAGTGAAATGTTAATTAACTTCTACACATATGATTTAACATGTTTCTAATAAAAAAACAGTGTAGTAAGAACTGAATTGTGGCTTCATTTATAAAGTTTCCTGCACCATGGAAAAAATGGGCCTGGCTTGATCATGAAACTCCCAGGCTTAAAAGTGGCCCCACTCCGGCCCTGTTTGTAATTGTGTCGGTAACCTCATATGAGCACAGCAGGAAGCATTCAGTGAAGGTGTTGCTGGAACCAAGATTTGACCCTTGCTTCCAGAAACTGTCTGTGTGCAAATAGGCTGTGTAGACAGATGGTGTGTAGATAGACTTCCCCTATGTCTAAATGGCAAACCAGGTGTCCTCACCAGTCTAAAGCTTTACATTTACAGCATTTAGCAGATGCCCTTATCCAGAACGACTTACAATTGGTACAATCCAAGAAATTGTGGGTTAAGGGTCTTACTCAAGGACCCAACAGTGGCAGCTTGGCAGAGGTTGGATTTGAACCCTGGACCTTCTGGTCCAGAGTCTGGTAACTTAGTCACTAGGCTACCACAGTCCCATGAAACTCCCAAGCTCATAGTAAGGCTGATATTTATCAGCTTTTATTTGAATATTTTCAGTCCTGTTCAGCAATTGTCATTTTCAGTGGTAACCAATAATCAGGGACGATCCTTAAAGACAAAATGTTCTCCTACTTTGTCCTAGAAATCTTATCATGTAGTATGTGCAACATTCCCCTTTTGCTACTTTGTTTCTTTTGTCATGCCTTGTAACGAATGCACAACTAACAGCTGAACAAGATGTTCTTCGCAGTGTTCTCCCACACTCTTCGTCATGTTATCTCGACCAGCTCATCTGTGATGTGTGGAGCAGGAGTGGAAGCTTCACATTTTCCACTCACTTTTGCCTAGGCGTTCACAGTTATCGCTATTGTACGTGATCCTTACTCTGTATTGTTTTATCTTGCCGTTTCGAACCTTCTAATGTGTCAACCACATCATATCATCCATTTCCTCTTGATAGAAGAGGTGTGCTCTGATATTCCCCTCTTTACCAGCCTCATATACCTGATGCTGCCATCATTGATCACATTTCAGCAGTGATCATAGGTTCACACACACAAATCCTTGTCGCTCCGCTATGATGTGACCAGCACTGTCCAATTCACTTAGCTTCTTGTTTCCGAGCAACCGATATCTCTGTCAGCGCTGCCAAAGTGAGCGAGGGTGTCTTCATTTCACCATTTCTACTGTGTTTTTTACAAACGTAATCCATCATTATAGAGCATAGCTGTTATAAAGAGTGCTGAAAAATGCATGCGAGAGGGAAGTGTAAGTGATATACCCCAAATAAAAATAGTTTTACAGTGGTACCTCAGTTTTCGTCATTAGTCCGTACCAGAAGGTTTGTTGAACTGAAAATGATGAGCACCGAGCAATTTTTTCCCATAAGAAATAATGGAAATTGAATTAATCCATTCCATACCCAAAATTCACACTGTATAAGGCATTATATGCATTAATGGTGTTGTATTGTACAGATGCTCTCTGATTTACGAAGGGGATATGCTCAGACAAATCCATCATAAGTTTAATATAGTCTGTACATTTACATTTACAGCATTTAGCAGACACCCTTATCCAGAGTGACTTACAATTGGTACAGTCTTACAATCTAAGCAACTGTGGGTTAAGGGTCTTGCTCAAGGACCCAACAGTGGCAGCTTGGCAGAGGTGGGATTTGAACCCTGAACCTTCTGGTCCAGAGTCCGGTGCCTTACACGCTAGGCTACCACAGTCTGTACTGTATAATAGCAGAGCTGGCCTTGTTGCTTAAAACACTTTAATATACTGTTGGCCAAAATCATTAATCTGCCAAAATCTTATTTTATAATAAAGTGTTTAAAATCTCATGTAATTTAGTGAGAAATGGATTGAAAGTAAAAAATAAAAGCAGTACACCCACAACATGGTTGGCTGTAATCATCAACCATTTTAGGACGCATGGGGATTTATTTGCACTAAGAATACAGTACTGTAGCTGTACAGATAAATAAAAACATGATAAACACAGCACTGAATCACTGAATCCCTGTGTACTGAATCGCGAATCATGAATTGTGAATCATGAATCGTGAATCAAGTTTCAGCTGCAACTGCACCTAGTACCGAGCACACAACGAGAACTGAGACAAATGTTCTAGGCAAAATGCATTGAGAACCGAATTCAGCGAGTTCAGAGGTGGTCAAGAACTGAGGTACCACTGTATGTACTATTTCTGTCACCTGATCGGTGAGCCATTGTACATCAGGGCTGTTGCATATGAACTGCTATTTTTTATTTATTTATTTCTTTGTGGGGTGGAGGGAGAAGGGCAGCGCAGTACAGTAATGTTACTGTACAATGCAGTAATCCTTGTCTTACTAGTTTGTACGTCATACTGGTTTTCTGTCATTCAGACATGAATAAGATATATACAAGACAGATTTTGATTTCCTATTTTAATCCTTAAGACCTCAGATGTTAAAGTGAACAGGCGTTGATTGGAAAGATGTTAAATGGCGCATAACTGTATAAAAATAAAAACAAACACATTGTGGGTCAAAACCTTTATTAACTGACTGATTCGGTATTTGCTTATCTCAGGTTTTTATCTTCCATTGATGGCTAGGAATCTAGGATAACCAAATAGGCAACCAGTCAAATAATACAGGTTTTGCACCACAGTGTACCTTTTTATTCACAAGAAGTCCATGAAGTCTGTGATTTCATATACAGTAGTGACTGAGAACTGCTCCGTCACATTCCCTCCCCATCTCCAGCTAATGGAAGGGGTCTGAGGTCGCTTCTGAGAGTCAGCAACTCTACTGAATACACCTGCAGAAGTCTTCTTATTTCTTTTATCTTATTTAACCATATTAACCTTTGTGATCAGTCTTAAATTCAAAATATCTACCTAACAGCTAATACCTTAGAGAGTCCACGGCCCATTTTCACTGAGAGGCCCTCCTTTGACAAATAATGAGTTTTCTGGGGACAGAGCCTCCGGCTTATAAAAGCCAACTGGTCTAGGTTCACCTTCCACCACCTGCAGTAGCACAGCCCCAAGTCCTACACCTGAGGCATCCATCTGCAGAATAAAGACTTGGGTGAAATCAGGGCTTTGCAGAACTGTGTCTCAGCATAAGGCCTCTTTTAAGTCCACAAAGCCGTGCTCGGTGGACTGTGGTAGCCTAGCGGGTAAGGTACTGGATTATTGACCAGAAGGTCCAGGATTCAAATCCCACCTTTAACCCACCCTTAACCCACAATTGCTTGGATTGTAAGATTGTATTAACACAGTTAATACAAAAAGGTGTTTGACCAGTTGAGTATGATAACAGGGTCTCAGCCTAGCCAAAGAGGGAAGCAAAACCAAGAAGATGTTCAACAAAAACAGTTTATTGAATAAACAGATACACTTGGAACACTGAGTTTATAATTAAAATTCTTTTAATTTTCAGGGAACTAATGCTTTTTGTTTAAAAACCTATACAAGACAATGTGCATTGTTTACACTTCAGAAATAACAAAAAGAATATCTGTTATTGAATGTTAAATCATGAGAAATTTAACATAATTGTGAGAAAATCAAATCGTGAACTCAGTTTGGTTGAAGTTATGAATTATGACAAGCTATATTAACACACGCAAATAGAACTCAAAACTTTGCAAGTACAGAGAAAACTAAATTTCACTCAGAATGACATATAAACATATATTTTGTACGTGTATGTTTCGGACTTACTATTCATAGAAGTGTTCATGTTTTTAATCAGCAGTGTTTATTTAAAATTATGCACTGTATAAATTGTTTCCCATACTCTTTATTTTATATGATTTGTGGCTTTTGTATTGTACTGTGTCTTGTTTAAAAAAAGGCTGTTTCTCGCTAAACCATAATTATTTAGCATTAATAGTATGGAACAAGTTAAAATAAGATGTGATAACACTATATTATTGACCTAAGAGAAATTAGAGTGTTCCAGCTTACGTACACGATAAACCAAAAATGCATGTAGAACAAAGTTAAATGAATAGAGAACATAAATTAGAATTTTAAAAATGTGTTTGTAAAAGGAATATTATACAGTAGAAGAGGAGAACTAAGCTTATATATCATGTACATGTATACTCACCAGCCACTACATTAGATACTCCTCCTTGTTTCAATCATTGTCCATTTTATTAGTTTCACTTACCATATAGATACAGTTTGTCATTCTACAATTATAGACTGTAGTTCGTCTGCTTCTCTACATACTCTTTGTTTTCTAATGATCAGGACCCACGCAGGACCACCACGAATTAGGCACTATTTGGGTCGTGAATGATTATCCGCACTGCAATAATACTGACATGGTGGTGGTTTATCAGTGCAATGAGTACGATGGTACAACGAGAATAGTCCGCTAACCAAAAAATGTTCAGCCGCCAGCATCCTGTGAAGGATTAGAGGATGACTAACACAAACTGTGCAACAACAGATGAGCTGTTCACTCTGACTTTACATCTACAAGGTGGAGCAATTTGGTAGATGAATGAACACAGCATTTAAAACTCCAGCAGCACTCCTGTGCTGTTTACAAACATCACCAGTCCACCTCCTCTTCCCTTTTGTTCTGCTATCTGAGTTGCGTTGATCCACACTCACCAAATGGAATCCCTCGATGTTTGCATTAGCATGAGGAATCGAGTCACGTTGCCTGGTCTCAGCAAGGAACATGTGAACACACTCCACTTTGTAGGAGAGTGCACTGCAAGTTTGTAGCGCCTGCACTTTTCTGGCTGCTCCTGCTCTGCAACCCCTGGTGTATCTCCTGAAGGATGATAGGTCTCTGGTCTGCAGGCATCAGTGTTCTCCACAGCGCTAACAGCTCTGCCTGAGTGTAAGCAAAGCTGAGCACAGCCAGGGTTCAAATCACAGGAACAAGTGTGCTAGCGACCAAATTCTCAACAATAACTTCCAGTTTAAGATGCCAAAGTAGTGATGTTGTGACTGGTGTTGTAGCAGTAAACAAAACCCACTTAAACACAAAACAAACACACACAAGGCTGCTGCCTTGCATGGCCCCGAAAATGACTATAGTGTTATTCAGACCTTTCAGTGTATAGGAAGGATTCTTCACAAAACCCAATCGCTTCACTTCTGCTCATACCTCACTCTGACAAAACCCCTAGCCAAGCCTTCTCACCCCGGTGCTCTGATTCACCAGTCTTTTAAATACCTGCACCTGTCTCTAAGCATCTGTTCATTTGTTTCTATTTATGCCTGCTGTTTTCTCCTGCTTAGTGTTTCTGAGCGCCTCTTTACACGCCTGATTCTTTGTCTCTTCTCCAGTTCTGACCTTCGCCTGCCTATTGTTTCTCCACCTGCCTGTGTTGTTTGATCTGCCTGCCTGCCTTGTGAACCTGAGCTCTCCATGTGACCCGATCTCGCCTCAGCCTGGTCCCTGCCTGTTTTGGTTATTTATTGATAGACTACTCTTGACTGACTGTCAGTGTGTCTCCATATTTGGCTATCCTGACAGTAAACTTTACTTCATTAAACAGGAGAAACAGCAGGCATAAATGGAAACAGAAAATCAGAGAGAGAGGTGCTTGAAAGACTGGTGAATCAGAGCAGGATAGTGAGGAGGAGGCTTGGCTGGAGGTGTGTGAGAGTGGGTCAAGACAATGAGTGTAAACGGGGATGCAGGGCAAGGAGGCTTGGCAGGGGGGCGGCTGAGGAGGTGTATGACAAGGCAAATACGGCTTGTATTATAATACAATACAAGTAATGGTGAAAATGCGAAATAAAATATTTAAAACTTACGAGTGCAAAGAAAGTAAAGGCACAGAAAGGTAATTAAAAGTGAAAAACTGTGACTGACCACTGCAATATACTTAAATTATAACCCATTGTGAGTACTGGTTATCTCAATCCTGTCCCAATGTACTCACCATAGACACATCTACATCATCTCCATAGCAACCAATCTAGATATACCAGCAGAATTGATTAGTGTTTAGATTGGGACTGTGGTAGTCTAGTGGGTAAGGTACTGGACTCTGGACCAGAAGGTCCAGGGTTCAAATCCCACCTCTGCCAAGCTGCCACTGTTGAGTCCTTGAGCAAGACCCTTAACCCACAATTGCTTGGATTGTAAGATTGTATCAATTGTAAGTCGCTCTGGATAAGGGCGTCTGCTAAATGCTATAAATGTAAAGGTAAATGATTACTGTACAGTCAAATTGGATTTGCTACCTTTTGATTACACTTGCTCCAAAAATCAGATTTGAGAAAGAAATTTGTTTGCAGTGTAGTCTTTGTGGAAGATTCTAAAATCGTAAAATGTTGATCATTTCAAAACACAGAGTTCTGAATCTCAGATCGACATGTTTCTTCAGTGGTAGTCTCTCAGTACAGAATGTTGCCTGTCTATATGCATTCTCATAATTCACTGAAGCACACCTATTTCGACTTTTTCCATTACTAAAACATGACAGGCCTACACCTAAAGCTGTGTACTTGAAATCTCTTGTACGAGCTTTATTAGACCTTCAGATTTATCGTGTAATAATCGCAGCTGTGGACGCTTTCTACAATTGTTGTTATTTATTTCTCCCATGTTTGTCTTCTCGTATTGGCCTTGATGTCTTCCGTGTCTGAAAAGAAAGCTGTTCATGCATGTATTGTTATCGAATACAGTTATTCCGGGCAATAACACGAGACTAATTTACCATATCAATAGCAAATAAACATTGCCCATTACCTGAAGACTTAATTTACGCAGAAGCGGTGTTTCAGAGCGTGCTGGATGTTAATTTGGGCTGTGCTTGAATACCCTTTGTTATTTGCGCTTGTCTTTCTCATTAATATCTGTTGCAGGTGCTGTTGTAATCAGGGAAACTAGGGTTAGACAGAAGGCCAGTATGTTATTGGTCTCATGATTCTTTCTAGGAGTCAAAATCCTGTTTATAACACTTTGAGTGGTTGTATGGACATTGACATTGAATAGTGTCATTTCCCACTGTTTCAATGCTCAGTACTTTTTAATAATTGTTTAAAAATATTGTTTAATGTTTGTATAAATGTGGCGTCATGGTTTTCACTGCTACATTCATCTTCTGCTTTTCCTAGTGAGGATCACAGTACTTTTGGTGTTTTATGGTTTGGTATTTTCTGGGTGTGATAACAGTTATTTTGCACTTCTATGGTGCTTCAAGTCATAAGATTCTGTATTAAGCAAAGTGGTAACAGACTAATGCAAGTTAGCCAGTACATTTAGTTCACACAGTAAATGACATAATAGCTATTTTGTTGTTTACTAGGTGCTTCTATTTATTAACATTGTGTGAGTACTTCAAATGAACAGCCTGGTTTATTGGCATTAAGTTTATCATGGTGTATTACAATGAACTTGCCATTTTGCACTTCATTAAACATTTTGAACATGATGTATTTCCATGAAAATACTGGAATAAAATGTATATGATAATTTAGCAGTTACAGTTCCGTAACTGCCTCAAGCTAAAAAAAAAAACACATGACTGCTACTAGTTTCAATATACATGATCCACATTATAAGCAAACAACAATAAGCTTGGTAGCTATTTATCATTTTGAAGTTTTTAGTATCTGGTAACTATAACATACATAGTCTGTATCTCCACTCTTTTGCTAATGCTAAAACATCATGGTTGGCTGAATCCAACTTCAGCATTTTGTCACAGGTCTTTACCATGTTATTTAAGAAATATGAACCTACTAAACTTTCTCTTTACTGACAGACTATTGGTCAAACTGTAAGAGACTAGCGCTGCATTTACTGATCTACCAGTGGAGCATGCAAGGGTGTCCGATTTAGCTGGAGAGACAGAATTAGACCCAGTATCATCGTCCTTCAGGTGACGATGTGTAATGTCTATGCTTACTCTGTCAGATCCACTTGCAATTCAGCTACAGACTATTAGATTTTGCAAATAAAGCATCGTTATTAACCTATAGCAATGACTGACCATGTTGTAAGGGTGGGAGATATGAGTCTTGTGTAGTGAATGATTAAAATATGGGACTGTGGTAGCCTAGCGGGTAAGGTACTGGACTATGGACCAGAAGGTCCAGGGTTCAAATCCCACCTCTGCCAAGCTGCCACTGTTGGGTCCTTGAGCAAGACCCTTAACCCACAACTGCTTGGATTGTAAGATTGTATCAATTGTAAGTCGCTCTGGATGTAAATGTAAATGTCTTCACAATCTGCCTTAACAGAGAGATCACGAGAACTGTCATAATGAACACATTTTATTACTTGCACTGAAAGATCTGATATGGCATCCAGAGGCATTTGCTAGCTGACCATATATTTTACCTGATAGTTGCATAAGTAACCCAATAATAGCCCAGATTGGACGGGTCATTAAGACACATATTGTCCTTGTTTGTTGCATGCTGGTGACTAAAAATGTTCATTAGTTGGATGGAACTGGTTTGGATTTTACACAAAAGACATGACACAAACCACAATTTTTGCAAAGACAAAATTGGCATGTCAGTTGGAGTACAACAAAGCTGTTCACCTACCTTAGAAGGGAGCACCCTAAAGAGACATCATTGGTGCTGTGGCATTTTAACCTGGCCAAGGATGTAATAGTGGTCGAAAATGACCATTTTATGCAACTTCTTTAAATAGTTGATTGTTGTTACCAAGTTCCACATCTTTTTAGTATGGCAATTTGTACACAAAATGCAGAGACAGCCCACATTTACATCTAGGCATTTAGCAGATGCCCTCATTCAGAATGGCTTACAGTTGACAGTCTTAGCAATGCAATTGTGCGTTAAGGGTCTTGCTCAAGCACCCAACAGTAGCAGCTTGGCAGAGTTGGGATTTGAACTCTAGACTTTCTAGTCCATAGTTCTGTACCTTAACCACTAAGCCATCACAGTCCTTGTGGTATGATTCAATCCAAAATTAACAATATCTGTTTTTTGGCCACCAAGTGGTTTATGGCTAGACTTCACAACCGTATACAATTTTATTGTTTTATTATTCATGGATACTGAGAACATAGAGCTGATATTTACATTTTGAGACTGATGACATATTGTTGAGGAGTGCACTTACAAAGGTACTACTAATGGAGGTCTCTGTTATTTTTAGTGATTAGTCACGCACCATGACAAACTATGACACTGTATCAAGCCCAGACCAGTCATGACCTTACACCATGTGTTTCTGTGATGCATCTGTAACTCTCTGCTAAGATGTGTTTCTGCTCCATCAGAGCACATCTACCCCTCAGCTCCTCTGCTGACCTCTAATAGATCACCCAAATATGGTCTTGCACTTAAACCAGCTGATACTGATATATAGGTTCCTGTAAAAGCACATGAGATGTATGACTGTAAGAAATCTGTCAAGTGTTATCCTACAGAAATTCTAATTCACCCTGATATTTGTTACTTTAAGCTTCTCAGTGCCAGAGACTCTTTTCTGTGTGATCCATTAAAAAACCCTATGTATTAACTACAGTAGAATAATAAATAATTTATAGTCCATTATCTAATTCTTGAGACTGCTTTAACATTTAAATTCCAAACAAGTAGTGGTGGACAGTAATTAAGTGTACGTGCTCAATTATTGTACCTAAGAAATATTTTGAAGTATTTCTTTTGAAGGAAAGTAAAACGTTGAGTACTTTTGATTGTAATACATTTTGAAATATCAATAGTTAGTAGTAACTTTTGACTTCAGTTGTAATAGAGAGATAAACAGAAGATAGAATAAAAAGTGCTTGCAAAACGCAACATGCCAATCAAAAAGAAGCTACCTTTTAATTGGTCGATTAAGGTTGGTTATTTGATGACTTGAAGATTTGCAAGTCTGCTTTACTTGCCTGAGGTACACTTTTATTCGTATGCTGGAATATCTACGTTGTATAGAAGGTCAGAAGCTGTTTTTTTTTCAACACGGGGTCATCTGTCTGTAAAATCACGGGATGTGCTCCTGGATGGGACTAAGCTTGTCAGACTGGTGAAAGACAGTGGGTAATTCTGCCTAGAATGTTTTTTCAGGTGAAGAGGCAGAAAAAATCAGACATGGCAGAGCTGGTCAAATAAAAATCAGAGTATGGTCCGTAGAAGAGGAAATTATCCTAGGACTTCATGTAATTTTTGTTCTCTCTGGATAGGGCTTTTTACTGAAGTAATAATTTACTAGCAACAGACCTTTCAAGACATTATTTGCAGTGAAAAAAGCAGTTTTGAAGTATTTTGATTGCTGCTGTTCACCATAGATTTCCCACTTTGTGAATGAAAGTTAATCAGAGACCTTCCCGAATCTCCAAATGGAGGCTAATGCAGGCAAAACAAACAAAATTCAGCTTAGAGTAGTGATGTCAGGTTAATGATCTTATGCCTGTTTGCCAGCTTAGAGCATTGCTTTCTGTAAACAGAGTGTTATGTAAATGCATTACGATATTCCGACTTTATGATGAGAATACGATAACAAACATAAATACACATTCGCCAGAAAATGTACCCTGAATTTAGAATTTGGATTTTTTTCCCCGGGAAAGTAATATGCAGTACAAGTGATATTTAGCACTCTCCCCGTGCTAAATGAGGATCTCAGCACTGTGTGATGTAGGGAGTCACGTGGCGGGAGTGTTGAGGTCTGGGAAATGTAGTGAGGAAAAGCCATAGTCGTATTGTCACACTGGGTTGGAAGCAGGAGACAAACGCAAGGCCACTGGCTGGTGAGGTGGTTTTATTAACAGAAGGCAGACAAGACAGGGACAAACTAGTGAGGCAGGGTAGGGACATTGTGAATCCGCGGGGAGAGTGAACTGAGTGAGGGTTAAATAGTGTGGGAATGATGTGGGAAATGAGGAACAGGTGCGCGTGATCAGCAGGTGCAGCGAGCCGGGAGGCCGGCGGGCGTGACACGTATTGTAAACCGTTAAAATAAATTGAACTTACGATGGATTTGTCGGAACATATCCTCACCATAAATCGGGGACTAACTGTATATCGCAAATGTCTGGACTGACCTGCTTCTTGGCGCACTGCTTGCAGTGGTTCATTGTAGCGCGTGTTAATTTCTCCTCATTCATCTTCCACTGAAGTACAGGTTGAAGTCCCTCAGCACAGAAGTCATGTAACTACCGTATTTTCCGGGCTATAAAACGCACCGGGTTATAAGGCGCAATATCAATGATCGACTGCTAGCGGGTATATTTTCGTACATAAAGCGCACCGGGTTATAAGGCGCATGAAATGAAACAAAACTCTTAAGTTCCCTCGGAAGCTCAGTTTGGTCTTTACCTGCCGCAGGGCGTCTTCTTGCTTCCTCCACTTCCGTACCATTGATTCGTTAATGTTGAATTCTCTCGCAGCTGCTCTATGTCCATGTTGTACTGCGTGACTGATAGCGTTGTTTAAAATCCGCTTTGAAAATGAATGAATGAATGCACGTACCCTAATGCTGAAGCACATACCGTATTACTCCGCTATGCTGCGCACTACGGTGGCCGTACTTCGTAACTTACCAAGGCCGTGCTAAAACATTTTGACAGATTTATGAGCGCCGTGTACCATCTACAATCGGTTCTAGGTCAGAAAGCACAACCAGAATTAATTCATACATTAGACGCACCGCATTTAAAGGCGCACTGTCGATTTTTGAGAAAGTTAAAGGATTTTAAGTGCGCCTTATAGTCCGAAAAATACGGTATGTTAAATTACAGTGCTACTCTGCCTCAGTTTAATTAGAAACCAAAGAAAAAAGCCACATTGGAGCATTAGCATTATTTCTTTTAACAAACTTGTCCATTTTACTTTCTAGAGGAAAGTGGATCTCATACGAGCTTTTTTCCATTTGCATACGTCCCAGCATTCTTTGCATTCTCAGCATAGTCAAAGGGTGTTTGAAGTTGTATAACTGTAGTTTAAATATAATAAAATGTGAATATAATAAAACGGGAAATACTATAGTAATAATTATAGTAATATTATTAATACTATAGTAATATTATATATATATATATATATAATATATCTGTTTTGCTATTAGTGGAATTCCACACAAGCTTCACTGAGCTCATGCATATTTTTTTTTTTATAGAACTCAAGGTTGTTTTTTGTACGGAACAGCATGTTTCATACTGGAACAGTGGTTTCCAAGGCAACCATCATGGCAATTACGAGTACTACATGTCAGTGGTGGATGCATATGCATTTTTAATGGGTATGGGACATCTAAAGCTTCTTTTTTCCACGGAAAGCACATTAACTTGAATAAAAAGGATCTGTGTTTGACAAGGCAATGAGATTGTCCTCTGGAGAAATAATAGTAATAGAAGTGTTATTCGCAGATGTTGATAGCATTAGTTATTGTACAACAGGCCTTCTTATAGCTCATCATCATGTGTTTCCTGTCGATGTGTAAAACATCCTCCCTCTTAATGGAGGTGAAGGATTGAGCTGTATTTGCAGGCTTTGTTAGAAGCGAAAATGTGAGCCGTTCTGTCGGAGAGGAGCTGGAAGTTGTGAACGTGTCCTCTCGCCTCTGCAGCTCTTGCGTCATGCAGTTACCATAGCAGCCCAAGCCATCCTGCGTTCACACACACCACTCACTCTGCTCACTCCACTGATCTCTGTTCTGTTGGGAACTGGGGATGAGTGTGGAAGATGGTGCAGAGATTTGCTTCATGATGTATTGAACTGCTGATTTCACCACTGAAGAACATGTTGCATAAGTGTTAGGCTCTTAGTGGAAATAGCTGCCTTTGTCACTGATGAGCATTTGTGTAGAGAGAATCATCCGTTAAGAGACGTTTTAGCTTCCTGAACTCTAATTTGTAGTCTGAAGCCTTAATGAGCAATGCGGAAAGCACAGGAAGCTAGTAGATGGGCATTTAGCTTGGTAGGATACATTTTGAAAACCATGTTATAAGCTTCAGATGAGACAAATGTGATAATATTACTGACAGTTAATCTATGCTGATGACATATATTTTTATACTATTTGTCAGCTGAACTTATTTTTTGATTATTAGCAATCAAGCAGGCTGCTGATCAATATTTGTGGCTGATATTTATTTGCCTTATGTTGTTGTTTTATAGTGTAAAAATATCCACTACACTAAGTAGGGTGGAAGATCATGCAAATCCTAAAACACTTTCTTTTTATAGTCTAATGATTTGGTGGAAAATTGATACATCTATTTATATTTAAGAACATATTTTTTTCTAATATACAGGTAGGCGCCACATAACTTCAGCTCAGATAAGCGTTCATATGTGCAGTACTGTGCACCTCCTTGTTTTTACATTCATTGACCATTTTATCAGCTCCACCTACCATATAGAAGCATTTTGTAGTTCTAAAATTACAGACTGTAGTCCACCTGTTTGTCTACATACTTTGTTCATCCCCTTTACTCTGTTCTCTAATGGTCAGGACCCCCACAGGTCAGGTACTATTTGGGTGGTGGATCATTCCCAGCACTGCAGTGACACTGATGCGGTGGTGTGTGTTAGTGTGTGGTTTGCTGGAACGATTGCACTATGTTCACTCACTGTGCACTCTTTTAGACACATACACCATCTTGTAAATGTAACTTCAGAGACCGTAGTTCATCTGTTGTTGCACAGTTTGTGTTAATCATCCTCTAATTTTTCACTGGTGCTCACAGCATGCTTGTGGCTGGACATTTTTGACTGGTGGACCTAGCAGTTACACTGAGCTGTTTGGAAACTCCAGCAGCACTGCTGTGTCTGATCCACTCATACCAACATAACACACACTAACACACCACCACCATATCAGTGTGACTTCAGTGTTGAGAATGATCCACCATCTAAATAGGACCTGATCTGTGATGATTCTTTGGGGGTCCTGATCATTAGAGAACAGAATAAAGGGGACTAACAAAGTATGTAGAGAAACAGATGGACTACAGTCTGTAATTGTAGAACAGCAAAGTGCTTCTTTATAGCAAGTGGAACTCATAAAGTGGATGTAGAAACAAGGATGTTGTAATAAGTGTTTAACCCCATACTGGGTTAGACCAAACTGGGCCAAATTAGTCAGTTGTGCATATATTAATACTTAAGTAGTCAATATCAGTGTATAAAGTGAACATAAGGTTATAATTATCCCCCTAGTCTAAAGTTTGTACTGGATACCAATCACCAAAGACAACATTCTGAAAATATTGTGAATGCTGAGTAACTTAAATGTATCATGAGTTTAACGAGTGTTTGGTGTATCATAGTGGAGACGAGGCTGAAGTTGGCTTCGAATTCGCATTTTCCGGTCCATTGCAGTTACATCATGGCGTCTGTAGATGGAGATTTCGCCTTATGATAAGTAATGATAAGTAAGTTCATGTTTAAAACTCTTAGATTACCCTATAGTTGGCCAAAATCATTATCACAAAGCTTATTTTAGAATAAAGTGTTGAAAAATCTCATGTAATTTAGTGAGTCATGGACTGAATGTGCCAAACACTTACTGTGTTCTGGAGCATTCAATTCCTGTTTTGTTTTTGGTTGGCTCTTATAAACTAACTTTTTTAGGACCCATGGGGATTTATTTGCACTAAGAATACAGTACTGTAGATGCAAAAATAAAGAAAAACATGATAAACACAGCGCAGAACTAGAGCTAGTGTGAATCTGAAACACTGAATTTCTGTGTACTGAATCGTGAATCGTGAGTCATGAATCATGAATCGAATTTTGGCTGAAACGACTTGTGCGGCTCAATTCATTCACTGAGCAACCGACGAGGACGGTCAAAAAGCCATGGAAAACCGAATTCGACATGTTCCAAGGTGGTCGAGAACTGAGGTACCAATGTATCTTAATATCTTAATACATTTTTGGATTAACTGTGCTTCGTCAGCCTTAAGATATCCACACCTCTGTGTTCACATTCAGTCTTAAGCCTATCTTCTCTCACATTCTCACCAGCTGTGTGTGATGCCACACAGCTTTAAAACACTGAATACCTGATGGTGTGATCCATGCCTACTGTTTCTACCTGTGTTAAGTTAGGCATGTTCTTTCCAAGCCTGTGTGTTCCCTCTGGTCTCCTCTGACCTCCCAAAGCAATAAGATGACAATAAGAAATCCCACAGCAGCATTCTGCAGTGTGTTTCAAATAGCATGAATGAAGTTTGCCTGTAG
The DNA here is from genome assembly GCA_025084515.1 of Ancistrus triradiatus. Classification (NCBI taxonomy): domain Eukaryota; kingdom Metazoa; phylum Chordata; class Actinopteri; order Siluriformes; family Loricariidae; genus Ancistrus; species Ancistrus triradiatus. The sequence continues at coordinate 246,442 of JAJAGP010000692.1, read as the reverse complement.
GATACAATAGCTTTGCTTAATTGAAATCATTAACGTGCATGGAATCATTATATATTGCTGGCCACCAGTACATCAGTTGAAGAGATGAAGAGATTAATGCAATGAATACTTAATACATGGATCGATACATAATGAGTCATGCATAATACATGGGTTGTCATGCATAGATTGATGCATAAGTAGTCAATATCAGTGTACAAAGTGGACATGAGATTGATTATTCCCATAGATCCTAATTTGCATTGGATACCAATCACCAAAGAGAAAGTTATACAAATCTTGTGTATGTTGAGAATTTCCATGCAGTCAAAGTGCTGTTTGTTTGACTGAACTGCATCTACTTTTTGTTTTATTTATTTACATTATGTTTTATTTCCCTATGGCGCCCTAGCAGTTTGAACAGAACCCCTCTGAATGTGATGAAGCATGAATGATTCAAATCAACTCGTTCCTCAAGTAGCTCACATCTAAAGTAACGTGTACCAGCTGAACCAGCTAATAATTGCAGTTATTTAATTGTCTTATGTAGCAGTCAACTAAACAGTTTCTCATGATGAATTGTAATCATAAAAATTACAGGACCAGCGAACAACAACAGAAGTCAGCGGACTTTTTAGCAAGTGCTGCGTATTCTCTCTCTGCTTAATTTCAAACATGGATCCATTAATCCACTGCATGCTAAATGCTACACTCTCAGCAGCTATCCCTCGAGTGTAGGTCTGTTGAGACATGTGAGACTTCTTATTAGCTTGTAATAGGAGCAGTTGTCACAAGATTTTGTCATCATTCAAGCATGGTTGGGATTGGGATGTTGCCTGAGGTTTGGTGTTAGAAAGCAGAGGATTTCAGAATTATAAATGTGGATATGCCATGTGAGGGATTCCAGTGTTCAGTACAGTGGGGCGAAAAAGTATTTAGTGAGCCACTGATTGTGCAAGTTCTCCTACTTAGAAAGATGAGAGAGGTCTGTAATTTTCATCATAGGTACACTTCAATTATGAGAGACAAAAATGAGAAATAAATCCAGGAAATCACATAGTAGGAATTTTTAAGAATTTAATTGTAAATTATGGTGGAAAATAAGTATTTGGTCAATAACAAAAGTTCAACTCAATACTTTGTAACATAACCTTTGTTGGCAATGACAGAGGTTCGAATGTTCCTGTAAGTCTTCACCAGGTTTTTGCACAAACTGTAGCTGGTATTTTGGGCCCATTCCTCCATGCAGATCTCCTCTAGAGCAGTGATGTTTTGGGGCTGTCGCTGGGCAACACGGACTTTCCCAACTCCCCTCCGCACATTTTCTATGGGGGTTGCGGTCTGGAGACTGGCTAGGCCAGCCACTCCAGGGACCCTTGAAATGCTTTTTTAACGAGCCACTCCTTCATTGCCCAAGTGGTGTGTTTGGGAATCATTGTCGTGCTGGAAGACCCAGCCACGTTCCCATCTTCAATGCTCTCACTGATGGAAGGAGGTTTTTGGATTATTTTGGAAATCTCACGATACTTGGCCTCGTTCATTCTTCTTCCCTTAATACGGATCAGTCGTCAAGCCCCAAATGCATGAATGTTTCCACCACCCCATGCTTCACAGTAGGTATGGTGTTCTTGGGATGCAACTCAGTCATTCTTCTTTTCTCCTCCAAACACAATGAGTGAGTTTTTTACCAAAAAGTTCTATTTTGGTTTCATCGACCACATGATATTCTCCCAATCCTCTTCTGGGTCATCCATATGCTCTCTGGCAAACTTCAGATGGGCCTAAACATGTATTGGCTTAACTTTCAGTGACATGTTACTCTCAGCGTAGTGTGTTACTGATGGTAGCCTTTCTTACTTTGGTCCCAGCTCTCAGCAGGTCATTCATCAGGGTCCTTCATCATGCTCCCTCCGTCGATGGAGATTATCAATGGTCTTTTATGGTCTTCCATTTTTTTTTTTTTTACAATTGCCTCCCAGATTGATTTATTTCACACCAACCTGCTTGCCTATTGTAGATCAACTCTTCTCAGCCTGGTGCAGGTCTACAATTTTCTTCCTGGGGTTTCCTTCAACAGCTCTTTGGTCTTGGCCATGGTTTTCCTTCCATCAGCTCTTTGGGCTTGCCATGGTTGAAGTTTTCGGAAGTCCTGACTGTTTGAGGCTGTGGACAGGTTCTTTTTATACAGATAACCAGGTCAAACAGGTGCCATTAATACAGGTAATGAGTGGAGGGACAGAAGAGCTTCTTAAAGAAGAAGTTACAGGTCTGTGAGAGCCAGAAATCTGCTTGCTTGTTTTGTGGGTTGACCAAATACTTATTTTCCACCATGATTTACAATTAAATTCTTTAAAAATCCTGCAATGTGATTTTCTGGATTTGTTTTCTCATTTTGTCTCTTATAGTTGAAGTGTACCTATGATGAAAATGACAGACCTCTCTCATCTTTAATTTACAAGTAGGAGAACTTACACAATCAGTGGCTGACTGTCAGTAGCTCTTGAGTGACAACCCTACTCTATTTGTTTATACGTGGGTAACTTGGGACGAGAGGATAAAGTTTTAAAGAACCACCTCTTTTTATCACCAACACTAAATTTTTAATTGTTTACAAACTAAATCAGATTTATTTTTAGATAGTATTGTAACTGTATTTATACAGAAATAAATAATTTCACTTATTTGAAGCTGTCAGGAGCTTGGATAGTGCAGTAGTATATTACTCTAGCCCACCTGCCTCCAGTGCTGTAAAACTGAGTCCTACTGACAGCCCTGCAATGATGAGGCATCCTGTACAGGTCAACCTTACAAATGTGCTCTGTGCTCTTCGTGTGTAGGTGACAGAGACCCTTAGATTGTTAAAATAAAATCAGTTCAGCTGTCTGTTTGTGGTGTTTGCAGGTATTAGTAATTGAGGAATGTACATTTTGAAACAAAACATCATTTGATTAGGACTGCCCAAACTTTTCTGTAATAGCCAGTTTAGGTTAATAGTTTAGGTTAGTTTTATTTTGAGGTTTGGAATAAGAGAAAAAAGTTTAAGCTTTAAAATAATGTGTGCTGCTTTTTAAGAGAATGCTTCTTTTATAAAAAGGATACTTGCAATGCTGTGTCTAGACAGTGTTTATGTATCAACATTTTGGGTTTCTCTCTGGTGCTATTTCCATGGCTAGACTGGCTGAGTGAGTGATAAAATGATGGGAATGAAAGAAAATGGATAGTAGCTGCAGTTAAAGCAGGAGTTTCATTTGATATATTTCTCTGTGACCATGATGTGATGAGTCGAGGGGACATGCTGGCTGCCAATGTGTTTTCTGTACAGAACTGTGCTTCTCCTGAACTAACAATATCTTTGTTATTTTTGTTCTTCACGTGTTCTGCATACACCTTAAGGGTCTGGCTAACAATTATCTGGTTTTATGCTATATACAGTGGTCTGAAAAAGTGTTTGCCCTATTCCTGATTTCCTATTTTTTTGCATGTTTGTCACACTTAAATGTGTCGGAACATCAAACCATTTAAATATTAGTCAAAGACAACACAAGTAAACACAAAATGCAGTTTTTAAATGAAGGTGTTTATTATTAAGGGAGAAAAAAATCCAAACCTACATGGCCCTGTGTGAAAAAGTGATTGCCCCCCTTGTTAAAACATAACATAACAGTGGAGTTCACTGTCTCTAGCTACACCCAGGCCTGATTATTGCCACACCTGTTCTCAATCAGGACATCACTTAAATAGGACGTGCCTGACAAAGTGAAGTACACCAAAAGATCCTTAAAAGCTACAAATCATGCTGAGATCCAAAGAAATTCAGGAACAATTGAGAAAGAAAGTAATTGAGATCTATAAGTCTGGAAAGGGTTATAAAGCCATTTCTAAAGCTTTGGGACTCCAGTGAACCACAGTGAGGGCCATTATCCACAAATGGCGAAGACATGGAACAGTGGTGAACCTTCCCAGGAGTGGCCGCCGACCAAAATTACCCCAAGAGCGCTGCGACGACTCATCCAAGAGATCACAAAAGACCCCACAACAACATCCAAAGAACTGCAGGCCTCACTTGCCTCAGTTAAGGTCAGTGTCCATGCCTCCACTATAAGAAAGAGACTGGGCAAAAATGGCCTGCATGGCAGAGTTACAAGATGACAACCACTGCTGAGCAAAAAGAACATTAAAGCTCATCTCAATTTTTCCAGAACACATCTTGATGATCTTGAAGACTGTTGGGAAAACATTCTGTGGACTAACAAGACAAAAGTTGAACTCTTTGGAAGGTGTGTGTCCCATTACATCTGGTGTAAAAGTAACACAGCATTTCAGAAAAAGAACATTATACCAACAGTAAAAATCCTGAAGGAGAATGTCCGGCCATCTGTTCGTGACCTCAAGCTGAAACAAACTTGGCTGAAGAAAAACAAAATGAAGACTTTGGAGTGGCCTAGTCAAAGTCCTGACCCTACTGAGATGCTGTGGGATGATTTTACGAAGTCCATTCATGCTCGAAAACCCTCCAGTGTGGCTGAATTACAACAATTCTGCAAAGATGAAAGAATAGTATATGGATAGTAGCTGCAGTTAAAGCAGGAGTTATCTTTGGTGAAGTGGACGTTTTTAGGGTTGGCCAGCAGAACATCTGTAAAAGACAAGTTATCATAAACGCTTGGTTGGCTCAACCAGTTATTAGGTTTAGGGGGAAATCACCATCACCACCATGTAGGTTTGGATTTTTTTCTCCCTTAATAATAAACACCTTCATTTAAAAACTGCATTTTGTGTTTACTTGTTTTGGTTGGTTTGATGTTCCGAAACACTTAAGTGTGACAAACATGCAAAAAATTTGGAAATCAGGAAGTGGGAAAACACTTTTTCACACCACTGTACGTCTATTGTGCTATTGTAGAAACAGTGGTAGCTTAAGGTACTGGCCTATTGAACAGAAGGTTGATGGTTCAAGTCCCAGCACCAACAGTTTGCCATTTGAGCAAGGCCCTGACATGTAAACTTTTTTATTGTCCAGGTAGCTTATTACTAAATGATTTCACAATATAGTAGCTTATAGGATATAGGAAGTTTTCTTATTCCTTTTAAATATTTTATATATATATATATATTTAAAAAAGTTTTTTTATTTATGTGTTTATTTAGCGCCACATCAGCATTAATGGCTATTCTGAACACAAGCAATTTTATATCAATACTAGTCAGACACATTCACTCTGGGCCAGTTTAGACAGACCAATTAACCATGTCTTTGAAATGTGGGAGGAATCCAGAGTATCCAGAGTAAACCCATGCAGACACGGGGAGAATTCAAACTCCACTCAAGCGGAATCCAAGGTTTGGATTGAACCAGGGATCACACATGTATTGTAAAAACCTGTCAAACCAAGAAAGTATTTTACAGCGTTAATCACAAGATAGGTATTGTGTTAATCACAACTCTTCACATATTTTGTTTGCTTTCATTTGACTGTAAAGATTTTTTTTTTCTTTTTGCAATAAAATAGCACTAGAGAGCTATGAGTTTTATAAATGGAAACTACAACAGAATGCATTTATTCATTTTTAATCTTTCATAAATATTATTTTCACTTATCTTGTTGTATGCTTCACAAAATTTCATTATGACTTACATTTACGTTTACAGCATTTAGCAAACACCCTTATCCAGAGCGACTTACAACTGATACAGTCTTACAATCCAAGCAATTGTGGGTTAAGGGTCTTGCTCAAGGACCCAACAGTGGCAGCTTGGCAGAGGTGGGATTTAAACCCTGGACCTTCTGGTCCAGAGTCCCGTACCCTAACCGCTAGGCTATGATGGCATGATGGAGGGCTGTCCAGGCATCACAATTAGCAGAACGATGCCTTTTTAATGCAAAATATTCATTTTATTAGGTACTTTTGTAAGAAACAGCATGTGCAAGCTGTTACATCCCATGCGATGGCGTGTTCTGCTGTCACACAGGAATGAGTACTACGTAAGGGCAACTGTCCGAATTTGTTTACTGCTCTTACCAGTTCTGTTTCATATAGGCTAACGGTGTTCCATATAGCATGTATAAAGTAGGGACTAGTGAATAGGGGAACATGTTGGATACAGCCCATAACTATAGATGCTTCACAGGGTCAAGCAGTGAAAATGTGATTAATAGCATTCAGGAATGATCAGTGTTTAAAACATTTCTCAATGTCAAAATACTGTGTAAACTTTGACAGTCACAAATAAAACACAAATACAAAAGTATATAATCGGATTTAACAGATGCGGTATACTACAAAGGAGAGACTTAGCTTGCGGTAGTCAAGATCTTCTCAGTTTTTAATTTTTCTTCTCAGTTTTTTTTTTTATACATCAACAAAACTTTTCTAGAGAAATGGAGAAATGTCAATATTTCAAAACGTTACAAAATGCAAATTTGAATATTTGTAATATTTCTAATAACTTATTTCCATCCCTATAATCAGCAAACCTGATTTATGTGCTAGAAGATTTTATTGCATAACATTTTTTGATTAACTAGTGTAACGTGAAATATTTAGTACATATGACCTTTACGTGAGATGCTTGTAGCTTTCTTTGTTCTTTCAGTACATTTTCTTTATCTATGAGAAACGGCGAGTCTCGGTTATTTCATCTTGTTCTGTGTTTTAAGGAAATTGCAGAACATGTAGGAAATATTTAACTTATACATTTTAATTTGTGTTTTAAAATGGTCTTATAACCATCACATACAAACCTGCTGCTCCCATGGCTCGGAGGTAAGAGCCAACTGCTGGAAACAGCTGTTCCTGAGGACTTGGGTTCGACCTTGCAATGCGAATGTCGGTTGGTGCGTTTACAGAACCCTGCGGTGATCTGGCACCTTGTCCAGGCTGTATCTCTGCCTGTGCACAGTGAATTCTGGGATAGTCTAAGGATTGAACTGTAGTCATGTAAGATTGTATCACTAGACAGCTGTTGATAAGCCATTCTGAGGAGAACACAAAGAATCCTTCTGCAAGTGGCTCCGAATAATGGTATCTGTAGTTTTTGTAAATCTACACCTAAACACTTTACTCCGGTTTAAAAGGGTTTGTTAACGATTAAAACAACTTTTGCAACATATTGACAGGACATAGGCATAATGTTACAGCTTTGTGACCAAAGGCTAAATGCCTTAAGCCAATTGTTTCAACCCGTCTAGAAAACCAGTTAAGGTGATATTTAGGACCAGACTCAAATCTCAGGTGTGGTCATCAAGGTCATCTACATGAGTAAATAAACCTGTTAGGGACTGTGGTGGCCTAACGGGTAAGGTACTGGGCTATGGACCAAAAGGTCCAGGGTTCAAATCCCACCTCTGCCAAGCTGTCACTGTTGGGTCCTTGAGCAAGGCCTTTAACCCACAATTGCTTGGATTGTAAGACTGTACCAATTGTAAGTTGCTCTGGATAAGGGCATCTGCTAAATGCTGTAAATGTTAATTTCAGTGATGTATAGTGTTTAACTCTGATTTACTTCTTCAATAGTGTATATAATAACTAAAATGAAAAATATTATTAAACTAGAGAATATGTGCGAGTCTCCTGGTGTAATTTAGTACAATAAACACAATCACTGTAGGTTCTCGCATCCTCTAGTAGGCAGTTTTGGTGACAGAGCATCCTCTGCCAACAGGAGAAGGGGAGGGGGAGTTGGGGTCCTCTGATGGGAATTGGGTAAAGGAATGAGAACTGGAACTGGTGCTGCAAGAACAGCACAGAGTCAAGACTAGAAATTGGAGTGGATAACTTGGAGAAAAAACATACACATAAAACATTTGTGCAAAGTGTAGTCTGATTTAGTGTTTTATTATAGTGTATAATTCATTAAGTAAATTCATTATTTAGGTAATTCAATTTATTTCTTATATATAACATTTAGGCTGCCCAACAACGTTGGGTTCCTTTTTGAGTCTTGATCCTCCCCAGGGTTCTTTCTCACCACATTTAGGGACTTTTTCCTTACCACTGTCACTGTAGACATACCCAATTTGGGCTGTAAAAAGTGCTATATAATAAATTTGACTTTGACATTTACTTTGAGTGTGTTTCTCCCTGCTCTTTGTTTCAGGCAGTATAACTATCTTCAGAATTTTGTTAGTTAGGTGTGTGTAGGAAAATTCTGCTTTAGTTCTCTGCTTACTCACTTTACCTTTGGAATATATTTATGTATAGGAGCAAAGTTTTAAATTTGCTAATAAATAATCCTTTTATGTAGTACTTTTTATTAGTCAAGGCTTGAAATGCTTTTTGTGTGTGGGTGTATATGTTGTACGTGTCTGTAATAGACTCAACATGATACTATTGTCCTTTGTATAACTTAAGCACAAATAAACTTCATTTCTTGAGGCCCTGTTCCTTACCATGTGTCACACAGACCAGTACTTAATAGCTCTGAACTTAATAGCCTCTGAAGTATCCCATACACTTAGTGAAGACACGCTAAGGACAACCCAAACTTTTGGTGTAGGAAACCATACACCAGAACCTAACGATACCAAGAAACCATATGTCTTGACCGTTTGGAACTTGAATGCCCTGAAATTAACAGCCACAGGAAACCGAACACAACATCGAAGTGCAGCTGGAAGTCAGAATGGTTTATCAGTAGATCACTGGTCTGCAGGCCAGAACCATCCTGGCTTGCATAAAGCCGTTAGTCAGTTTCAGTTGCCTGTTCGAAGCGGTTTCATTTTCTGCAACCATTAAGGTCAGGTGTATGTTTTCCTGGCATACAAACTCATGGAGGTTTCTACCTCACTAGAGGCGCCAGTCTCTCAGCACTCCTCAGGGTGGGGGCTGGGTCTGTGTGACCCACAGCACATACCAAGGCTACCCTAACATTACAGTGACATCGTATAAGCCCTGGTTTACAAAAGAGAAAAGAATATGATGTTTTATTAATAGAGGTTATACAATTTGTCATTCACATGACCAAAATAACTCCTCCTTTGTGCTAATTTGTTTAAAAAGGAAATGATCGACTACCGCCATTTTCTCTGCCACTGTACCCATTTAAATAAGTTTACTTTGCTGTTTACTTTTCTTCTAACCATAGCAAAAAAAAAAAAAAAAATTAAGTCTGTCTAGTCTATTCATTTAAAATAGAAATATTTAAAAATGTATCTGAATAATTTGCAGTACTCCCAGTCACTATGTGCTACTCTACTATAGCAGGTTTTTAGAGTACCGGTAATCACTAAGGTGGACAAAGCATTATAAATTAGTAGATAATAGCAGGTTTTACTTGAAGATTGGTTGTCATAGGCAAGCTCCCATGAGGATCACAACGTTAAAAAAAAAACACATTACATAAGCCTGTATTAGATTTGTGGGACTGTGGTAGCCTAGCGGTTAAGATTCTGGACTATGGACCAATAGGTCCAGGGTTCAAATTCCACCTCTGCCAAGCTGTCACTGTTGGGTCCTTGAGCAAAGCCCTTAACCCACAATTGCTTGGATTGTAAGATTGCATCAATAAGGGTAAGGGTGTCTGATAAATGCTGTAAATGTAAATTTGTTATTTTAGCAATGGAGTATAATGATGACATAACATATTGTCAACAGTTAGACCCAAAAAAGTCAAACTTGGATTCAGAATTCCCATAATACTCTTTCCACTGACTGTGTGAGCTTTAGCGTATCCTATGCTTTTCACCCTGCTCCCCTTCTAAAAAAAATCATTCCTTGACTGCTACCCTTTCAAAAAGACCACTCCTGATGAAGCTTATTTAGACTGTAGAAGTGTCAGCTTGGCCTCCTGATGAAGCTGCCAGATGTTGCTGAGATGTTCCTCCATATTTTAATACTGCATACAGATTTCCAGTACTGTATGGATGTATTCTAATAAGGAGACTGAGAAATGATAATATATGGCCATTATATCATTACTAAAACAGTGGTAAATCTAACCTAATGGTGGCCTGAGACTTCTGCAGAATACTGTAGATCATATATTGCCATAAATCAGTGCTGTGCATAAAAAGGTATGATATGGGCACTGGTATAGATTAGAACAGTCATAGAACTATCTCTTAATGTAGAACACCTTTTCAGCAACACAACAGGTACATGCGGGCCACTGTAGGAGGGACCAACACACAACGTATTATTTAGTAAATTAAAACAATGCAGATTCTTGGAATTATAACTATTATAATGGTTGTGTCTGCCACTGTTTTCCAGTCTGTTTGGAAATTATTAGTGTCACTATTGTGTTATCCCGCCAGAGCCACGATTGTGCTTTCAATTCTCCAAATGACTTTGTTCAGTAGGGGATGTTTTAATTATTGCAGCAGTACATTTGCATTTGTGAGAGACAAAAGCCCTCTGTATCAGCAGGAACTCAGCGCTCAATCTGGCTGTTATTCCCTAATGCCTGCTCAAACACAGCGTCTCCGAGAGCCAAACACTTCCATCCCTGGAGATTGTTACTCCACGCTACCTCTCTTGTCCTCTCTTGTTCTTCATCAGGACAGAAGGGCTGTTGATAGAAACAAGAATTGTGTGCTGTGCTGGTTTACTGTTGTTTCTTATTTATCTCTCGGGAGGGTTGTCTCATGTCTGGGGAGCTTTGAATTGAAAATGTTCAGATACACTTTCCTGATATTTCTTGTATGCTGCTGCTTTTAATTACTTCATTTAACACACCGATCACTGATCACTGTGATGGTTGGTATACTTGGATGGTAAAAATGCTCTGTTGTAATGTTGTTGTTGTTTTTTTTGTGTCATTTTTAAAATTGTATTTATTTACAGCCTTTTGCATGGACTGATTGGAGATTTTCCCAGCAGAGACAACCGCAATTATGCTATCCTGTTTTGTGGCTGGTCATTTTCTGCAGTGGCCTAGGTGACAAGTAATTAAAAGTACTGGCAGTTCGATTTGCAGTTTTATGACTGGATGTTGAAGCTGCAAGTCCAGTGTTAATTGCATTTTACTTTGTAATAGATGGTTATGAAAACTGCCAATTCAGCACATTTGGCTTTTATGAATCACTTTTCTAAGGGAGTGAAGAATTCAGCAGTAGCAAACTAATCTTAATGCCAAGATTCCATGAAGAAGGAAGGCAGACTTGATGATTACAGTGATAACAAAATACTATAAAATTCAGTCAGTATTTTCTGTAAGCAGTGTAGATGTCATTTTTGTCATTTATATGGACAAGTGGGGTTAACGCTGTGAAATACGAATCAGAAGGTTAAGTTTAAATCCCAGTTTCACCAAGCTGCCACCTTGACCCTTAAGAGGGCTAAACTCTGATTAGCACTGTAAGTTACTCTGTATAGACGTCTGCTAAATGATCCAAGTGTAGTGATGCATTAATGGTAATTTCATGCCAATACAAATCAATATATCTCTTTGGCACTCAAGGATGCTTCTAATTGATAAGAGATTAAGAAATGTTTTCTGTTTGCAGTTTTATGGCAGGGACTTGAGGCTGTAAATTGATTTAGTTATAAATCATAAGATATTTATGAAAGCTAGTGTTAAGTAGATACAGATAGCTTCTATTGAATGCTATTTTTGGAAGGTGAAGGCATAGGTCTTGGTTAGTTTGTAGGGTGATATTTAGTTATTAGTAAGAACTACTAGTATTAGTACAGTGATTGCATAATAGTAACAGGAAAAAAACACTGAAAATATGCCAATGCTTTTTGCATTTGTAATTAGTGTTCGACATATATGGGTTTTTTAATAGCTGATGCCAATATAATATAATATATTGTATATAGTAGCTGATGCCAAGTTGATGCCTATATTTAGAGAGCAGGGCGACCAATGGTCGATATATAATGCCGATATCACAATTTTCTTTTCTTTCTTTTTTTTGCGACTGATAAAATTAATAACAATTAATGAGACACCAGTTAAAAGTTAAATGCACCGTCTCTGTTTGCTCTGTTTCGCATTTTAAGGCGCACTGTTGATTTTTGAGAAAATTTAAGGATTTTAAGTGCGCCTTATGGTCCGAAAAATACGGTACTTGCAAAAAAAAATAAAAATAAATAAAAAAACCAGTGTTAGAGTAGTCCACATGATATCAACGTGTTTTTGTTTTTAATCCCAGTTAAAGGCAGTAAGCCCCACCCTCAGTGAATCTCAGCATCTCTTTGTTTTTAGTCACTCAATAGTCCCAGTTTATGAGCTGCAAGAGATTTTTGAATATCGTAAGTGCAGATATCAGCCTATGGCGATCATTTCAAAATTATTAATAGGTTTATCGGTATTTGTAATAGTCACAAAACATCCAGACTGTGTGAAGTTTGCATGTTCTTTCTGTGTCTGCACAAGTTTACTCTTGTTACTGTGGTTTCCTTCCACATTTTGAAGACATGTGTTGAGTTTCCTCCTGCTGTCCAAAGACATGCATTAGGTTAATTGATTACGCTAAATTGGCTCGACCTGAGTGTATACATATGGTCTTGCTGTAACCTTGTGTATGGATGTAGCCTTATGTGTCTGTTGCTAAAATGCCCATTGATGCTGATAGCAAATTTACATAAATCGAAATAAATAAATAAACAAACATAAGATATGGTGTCTGGGATTCATTGATGTGCAAGAATGAGGAAATCATCAACACCTTAAGATTGTGCAGGAAAGGTAAAGCTGGTTTTCAGGTTGATATATCAACAGGTCTACCAACTAGAACGATTGATAAATTTGTTTGAAAAAAGATTCACTAAGTTGTTCCCTCGCCTTACTTATCTCATTCCCATACATTAATGATCTTGATCGGGGCAGCACGGTGGCTTGGTGGGTAGCACCGCCATCTCACAAGAAGGCAAGAGGGTATTGGGTTCAATCCCAGAGTGGAATGATCTTGGTCCTTTCTGTGTGGAGTTTGCATATCTTTCCCATATATGTATGGGTTTACTTTGGGTACTCCAGTTCCTCCCACAGTCCAAAGACGTTAGGTTAATTGATTGCTTGATAACCATGCTTCCAAAGGCATACCCAACACTATAAACCGAACATGCAATAAATAAATAGGTTCAATCCAGTGTGTATCTTAATACGATGCACCTTTAACCACATGTATTTGCACCAATAGTCAAAATGTTCTTTTAGCCAGCTTGGATATGCAATATGTAAACTAACCATTAAACCTGACTTGTGTTGTTTCTCATTTCAGTTGTTTATGTAGTAGTGTTTTTAACACACTGTTTCTTCTAGGACAGTGTTTCCCAGCCTTTTTTGAGCCACGGCACACATTTGACATTAGAAAAATCACAAGGCACACCACCAAACAAAAATGTCACAAAAAGTATATTTATTGAAATAAAATGAAAATATAGTCTCAATTTACTCACTCAGTGAGAAACCTGGGCCTGTTTAGTGGTACACAAAGCTGGTATCTTACTGCCTCTAGTGGAAGAGAATGCAATTGTTTTGCCTGTAACTACACATCGCTCGCTCGTACCAATCAGGTGAAATTCCACGGCACACCTGATGATTTCTCATGGCACACTTGTGTGTCGTGGCACTATGGTTGGGAAACACTGCTCTAGTATATTGTGTATATGAAGAGTTTTTTGGTTGTATGTTGTGGTTTGAACAAATGCCTGTATTTAAACTTGTGTAACTGGCTAAAGGCTTCTCATACCATCTGAAGTTGTTTTTACCTTATTTATTTACAAATCTTTACTTATATATATTTTTTACTTTAATTATTCGTAGGGATGCATCAATACCACTTTTTTCCTACCGATACCTGAAATTTAAGTATCGGCCGATACCGATACCAACTCTATCTATCTTAACTACTCGATAGGTACCTATAAATCCTGATGTTTATTGAGTTCCACTTTTTATAGATTGCCTTTATTTTCGTAAAACCAGTGTTCTGTATCCCAAATAAGATATAATAAGCTGAAATTATAGTATTTATAGTTGCTGATCATGCAATCAGTGCTAAATGAGCGCTGGCGCATGCGCGATCGCACCAAGCGTACCCAGGCCGAAAACTGAGGGGAGCACAATTTCTAATATGGTTTTCAAGGAACGCAGACAGTTAACTCATTTTTTTAAAACATGAAATTAGTGTCGTAACAGATTGTCTACATGTATCAGAAAATAAAATGTCATGTTTTCTCTTGTTTTTTTTATATTCTTATTCAAAAAAACATTGCAAATTAGATGTAAAAGGTCATTGCTAAATAGTTTGTCCTGTGCAGAGGTCAAGTTTAGACAGGAGAACTATCCTTTAGGTTACACAGCACTCAGCTACTGTAATAAGCTGCTCCAGCAAATAAGTGTAGCAGGTCAGTATAAAAGCAGTACTGTATTAGGTTTGGTTTTATATCAGAAATGATTATTCTAATACACCAAAATGTCTTGGTGGAAAATGGAAGATTGAAAACACCTGATTCTAATTTCACATTCAAATTACCTGCTAATCCTAGAGGTTCACATACTTTTGCCTTTGGCTAATATGTAATACTGGATTATTTTCCTCAACAAATAATTGACCAAGTATAATATTTTTGTCTCATTTGTTTATCTGGGTTCTCTTTATCTACTTTTAGGACTTGTGTGAAAATCTGATGATGTTTTAGGTCATATTTATGCAGAAATATAGAAAATTCTAAAGGCTTCACAAACTCTCAAGCACCACTGTACCCTAGATACACCAGCAGGTGTCAGTGTTGAAGCACCATGTTGATGATCCCCCGATCACGCCTGTATGAACCCTGAGTTGGCCAGAAAAGGGTCACCACAGTGGAGGACTAGTGAATTGCCACTGTTCTACCTAAGCACCTACTGAAGGTTTGAGCAGATAAATTTAAATGCTATTCAGAGTGCTTTAACACCCACATTTTAAGTAGCTTACTCACCTGATGAAATAGTAGATGGCAGAGCCTTGCTATAAATAGTGTGAAACCAAACGATTAGCTGTTGGCCAAAAGCTATGGCGTGTGTAGAATATGTGAAGAGCAGTGTAAATGAGTAGGGAGATGAACATCATGGGACTGTGGTAGCCTAGTGGGTAAGGTACTGGACTATGGACCAGAAGGTCCAGGGTTCAAATCCCACCTCTGCCAAGCTGCCACTGTTGGGTCCTTGAGCAAGGCCCTTAACCCACAATTGCATTCGGTATAGCAAAAGAATCAGGGCCATTTCTAGACTATTTATTGTACAGGGCCTCACACAGAATTTACAGGGGCACAGCTGTATCCAGCTGTACCCTGTACCAGCTGTTTTGTTTACGCCTTTGCTTAAGTTTGTCTTTAGTGGTCTAATATGTAGTTGGTAGGTTATATGGTTATAAGTGGCTAGCCAAAACATATAGCTATGAGCTATAACTACCTTGCTTTCAGCGTGGCTGACTTTGAGTCAACCAATAAACCTGAGTGATTGCACACCAGAGGCGAGACAACAACAATTTGAATCTAAGGCAAGGATCTCTTTGTTATGGAAGATAAAACCCTGAAACAAACATCTGTAAACTTAATTCATAGTCAGGAGGTTGGTAGACTCATTACCTCATAGACTTCACTTTGTTATTATAGCGAATAGAGTTCAAGATAGTGCACCCCATTCTCTTAATCATATTATTCAAATTCTTGCAAAAGTATATGAGGTATTTAAGTCCTCTAACCTGCTGTCAGAAACTCTGGAGGTGCTATAATGAACAGCACCCAGCATAACAGTGGAAGTAGACTGGGTTTTCTGACTGTCTCCTTATTTCTACTTACATCTGTAAGGTGGTGGTATAACACACTGAACAGAGACCATGCTCATTATATAGCTGAAGCCTCGCCGAAGTCGCAGATAGGAGGCAGGCACCAATGTCAGAATGAACCGACTTCCTGACATGGCGACAACAGCTGAATTGTTCTTCACTGGTACACTATGTAACTCATTGCGTTTGTGGTGTAAAGGATGTGCATTAGAAAGGAGAAAGCCACCCAGAGATGGCTTTCATTTACTTTGAAATGTGCTTACATGTACTAGGTTTATCGGTTTGGAGCTAGAGATAGCTAGAGACAGCCTTTGATTAGACCACAATGATTTGGTCCCAGCTGTGGTATCAGAGAAAGTTGGATGATTACTAATAATTGTACATAATGGACAAATAACCTTTCTTCCAGCTTTCTTGGATGATATCTAAGTCAAAGTATTCCATGGAACTGAAATATGTGTCAATGATCTATCCAATTTGTGCCATCATTGGAAAACAAACATAAATATAAGTTAAAGAGTTCCTACTAGGTGCCAACATCCAGATCCACTATATAGTAGAAGGCCTTATTTCCTGGAATCCATCCAAAATCTTCAAAAATGGATTTCATCCAGATGTTTTAACCCTTAGATTATCCATATTTTATCCTCCAAAGATCTGATTTGTCTGTTTATTTCTGAGTTAAAACTTGGTTACAATCAATGAAAATTCCCAGCAGCTATCACCATCCAAATCAACAATAAAGGAGAATTCCACTCTTCCTAGAATCCATCCAAAATCTCTGAAAGTAGATTTCATCCACATAACTTGGCGATCAAAGCCATGTTATCTTTCTAAGATTTGATTTAACTGTACAATGTTAAAATCAGTAAATAGAGCTAAAAATACAAATGCATTTGGCTGCCATTAAATGTGCCACCTGGTGTCGTCTGGGTTACCGTGATGGATTTCCCCATAGATAATAATGAAAAAGGGTCCTCTTATCTGAATTTCTTTTCAGCACTAGTTTCCCAGAATGAGGTACATTTAGATAATGTATTTGAGTTTGGGTGGGTTGGGATCGGCACAAACAGCATTTTTTTCAAAGCTGATTCTCATGGTTCTCTTTCTGCCCTGCAGTGCAGTGTCTGGAGATGACTACCAAGAGGAAGCTCATCGGGCGCCTGGTGCCGTGCCGATGCTTCCGTGGGGAGGAGGAGGTCATCTCTGTGCTGGACTACTCGCACTGCAGCCTTCAGCAGGTGCCGAAGGAGATCTTCAGCTTCGAGCGCACTCTGGAAGAACTCTACCTGGATGCCAACCAGATTGAGGAGTTGCCCAAAGTATGTGACATGATTATGTTTATATTCATCATACATTGTGTTTAAAAAATATATTTTATCTTGGGAAATTGACTATTGTGTTGTACAGAATAAGCCAACTTTGAGAGTGTTTACACTAATACAAAATAGGCATGTATATCTGGGCAGAAGACTCCTCCATAAATTCTGCAGGGCGGTTTTCTGTCATTACAAGCTATTTTGATTAGTATAGCTGTTCCTTGGCAACAGCTGTGTCGATGCTACCTCCAGAGCGGTCTCAGCCCTGAGCACATTCTTCATTTTAAGACTTATTACACTATAGCATTATCCATGCGTGGAAAATGATATCGGCACTCTGTCCAGTTCTAGCTGTTGTTCATTTACTGAGCTGCAGCTCTTGAGTGTATGTCATGTTCTGGTGTAATGAGATTTGCCATTACATTCCACTATGTGACGAGCCTGTAGGGCTGTGGAAGATTAATGCATATGTATTTTAGGAATGTGAGTGCAAATGGGTTTAAATAGGGGTTATTTGTGTTTTTAATGTATTTGTAGTCCAGAGTCATTAACAAAATGTGCATAGTGTTGCACAGTGTAAGTTATATTACTAATGCAAGGGGCAGAAGAAAAGTGGAATTGTTGCTGGTCTGCTTACCATGTACAAGCACTTTGTAGTTCTACAATTAGACTGTAGTCCATCTGTGTCTCTGCATACTTTGTTAGTCCCTCTTACTCTGTTCTCTAATGGTCAGGACCCCCAAAGGACCACCACAGACCAAGTACTATTTGGGTGGAGGATCATTCTCGGTGCAACTGAAGTGGTGGTGATGTGTTAGTGTGTGCTGTGCTGGTATACGAGTGCTCATGGAGTTTCTGTCACTGTTGGACTTAAATAGTCTACCAAACCAAAAAAAAGGGAAAAAAACACCACCATCCTGTAGGCAGCATTTCGTGAGCACTGATGAAGGATTAGAGGATGACTAACACAAACTGTGCAACAACAGATGAGCTGCTGTCTCTGACTTTACATCTACAAGGTGCAGCAATAAGTAAGATGTGTCTAATAGAGTGCACAGTAAACAGACACGGCGTTTCAAACGCCAGCAGCACTGCTGTGTCTCATCCAGTCATACCACACTCAGTGTCACTGCAGTGCTGAGAATGATCTACCACCCAAATACAGTCGTATGAAAAAGTTTGGGCACCCCTGATCATTTTCATGATTTTTCTTTATAAATCATTGGTTGTCCAGCTCAGCAATTTCAGGTAAATATATCATATAGCAGATGAACACATCGTGATATTTGAGAAGTGAATTAAGTTTATAGGTTTTACAGAAAGTGTGCAGTAATTATTCAAACAAAATTAGGTAGGTGCATAAATTTGGGCACCTTTGTCATTTGAATACCTTTAGCACTAATTATTGGAACACAAAATTTGTTTTGTAAGCTCATTGACCCTTGATCTACATACACAAGTGAATCCAACTATGAGAAAGTGTTAAGGTGGCCAATTGGAAGTTTTTCTCCTCTTTGCATCTTCTCTGAAGAGTGGTAACATGGGAGCCTCAAAACAACTCTCAAATGGCCTGAAAACAAAGGTTGTTCAACATCATGGTTCAGGGAAAGGGAAAGGCTCTCTCAGAGATTTCAGCTGTCAGTTTCCACTGTGAGGAACATAGTGAGGCAATGGAAGACCACAGGCACAGTTTCTAGTTAAGGAACTCCCCAAAGTGGCAGACCAAGAAAAATCTCAGATAGGCAGAGGCGAAGGATGGTGAGAACAGTCATAGTCAAGTCACAGACCACCTCCAAAGACCTACAACCTCATCTTGCTGCAGATGGTGTCACTGTTCATCGTTCAACTATACAGCGCACTTTGCACAAGGAGAGGGCTGTATGGGAGAGTAATGCAGAAGAAGCCTTTTTGCAGACACGCCACAAACCGAGTCACTTGAGGTGTGCTACAGCACATTTGGACAATCCAGCTTCATTTTGGAATAAAGTGCTGTGTACTGATGAAACTAAAATTGAGTTATTTGGACATAACAAGGAGCGGAAAAGGAACACAGCATCCCAAGACAAACACTTGCTACCCACAGTAAAATTTGGTGGCGGTTCCATAATGCCCGCGGGACTGTGTGGCCAGTGCAGGTACTAGGAATCTTGTTAAAATTGAGGGTCGCATGGATTCCAGTTAATATCTCCAGATTCTTAAGAACAATGTTCAAGAATCAGTGACAAAGTTGCACCGAGGCCAACGACCCCAAACCCTGCTCATAATCTACTAAGGCATTCATGCAGAGGAACCAGTACAACGTTCTGGAATGGCCATCTCAGTCCCCAGACATGAATATTACTGAAAATGTGGGCTGTCCATGCTTGGAAACCATCAAAGATGACTGAACTGGAGATGTTTCTAAAGAAGAATGGTCCAAAGCACCTTCAACCAGAATCCAGACTGGAAGCTGTAGGAAGCGTTTAGCGGCTGTTATTTCTACAAAATGAGGATCTACTAAATATTGATGTAATTTTTCTGCTGGGGTGCCCAAATTTATGCACCTGCCTAATTTTGTTTGAATAATTACTGCACACTTTCTGTAAATCCTATAAACTTCATTTCACTTCTCAAATATCACTGTGTTCATCTGCTATATGATATATTTAACTCAAGTTGTTGATCTGAACAACCAATGATTTATAAACTAAAATCATGAAAATTATCAGGGGTGCCCAAACTTTTTCATACGACTGTAGTACCTGATTTGCAGTGGTTCCATGGGGGTCGGTCCATATAGTCTGCTATTGCCCTCGTGCTGCACAATGTGTTTTCTACAAAACGTTTGCAATTCATTTTTATTTTTATTTATTTTTATAAAGATATAGATATGTGTTTTAGGGCAATCAAACTTGCATTTGTATTTATATTACTTGCAAGTTTAAACATTAGAGTGCAATTAAATATGATTTATTTTATAATTTAATTCTAGAAAGTAGAAAGTACTAATATTAGCAGTAGTCCAGCACTATGCACAGGGGTCACACCGACCACAGAAGGTAAAAATTGTAACTTGCCTAGGCATTAAACAGAAAACATTTTTCACATGTTCTTATTAGACCCCTCTCCCTCAGACACAATGAGTCATGTCTACCCGTGACTTCCGACCTGGCCGGGAGGCAGCGCTCAAAGCAAAATGTGCAAATATGTTTTATTTAAGTTTGTTTCCAGCAGAGATTTACACTATAAACACTCTTTTCCTGATCAGCATCCCAGTCAAACACAGGATTTGACCAAAGGTACCTAAGCTTTTGCATGTGTCTGTATGTAATCGTACTTGATAATCATTGCATAGCAGATGACTACGTATTACTCTGTTTACAATTTTCTACAAACTGAAAATGGAGATTAATTAACATTGTTTATGCTGCTAATTACAAAACAAATGACTTATTATTTAATTTGGAAGTGTGAAACTGGCAATGTTGATGCATAAACCCAGTATTGCAAATCAGATCCTATCGAGTCATGAATGGGGTGCATCTTTACAGCCCTACATCTCAAAGCTAGATTTCAGTTTAAACACTGAATGCTGAATGAGTGAACAGATACTTAGCAAACCTGGGGTTCTCAGAGTTTCTGAGGTTTTGTGTCATTATGGCTCATTATTGTGTTGCATAAGGGGTACTAACCCTGGCAGAAATGAGTGAATCACCACACTTAAAGCATGTTTACCCAGGTGTTTACAATTTAGTTTAGTTGTTGAATATACTGGCTTTGTGAAGCAAACATAAGCAAATGAACTTGCATTATTTTAATGTATGGCATATTTCAGGTCAAATAAAGCATAAATTATGAATTTGGCATTTCAGGCAAGTCTAAAAATGCAAGTTAGTTTGGAACAATAGAGCTGTCAATCCTGTCAAGGTGGAAATATAACACATAGTGTGGCAAAAGATGTTATTTGTTCCCAGTCAGCTGTATCTAAAAATAGGTGAAAGTATAAAGAAAATTGGACTGGTAAGTAAGGAACACCTAAGACATCAAAGCATCAGGATAGACAATTCAAAGCAGTATGCCTTGAAAATAGAAAATGCACAACAACAATAAAAAAAGGAAAACAAATTGGCAGAACACAAGCCAATTTCTGTGACAGAACTTTTAGAACTCAGCTTATGAAATGACATTTACATATAGAAAAGGCAAACCAGCAAAAACCAGCTAAATAACCACCTAAACAGAAGAAAACAAGGTTGCAGTGGGCTAGAGAGCAGCGTTAATGGAGGGTGGATGATTGGATGAAAGTGGTATTAATGATATTAAGCAATGAATCATAAATCTGCGTCAGCAAAGGACATGAATTGGAACTTTTGTCGGGTGCCATTCTAATAAAACATAGAAAGCAGAAAACCATTCTCATTTATCATATGGGGTTAGATGGCAGATTAGGGACCACTGGAGATGGCAATCATTATCTCAACAGTTAATACACAGGTGTAGATTGAAGGTTTGGAAACTTTGGAAACTTTTCTCATTCTATTGATAGAAAATAGGTTTGTTGACGATGGAGTCATAAGGCATCTTGCCGCAGAGCAAAGGGTGTTAAAGCTGTTCTCCAGGAAAGGCATATCAACTCAGTGTTGTGGGCAGCATACAGTTCAGGTTTCAATGGAAATGATGGAAAATTTATGGTCAAAATTTGAAAAATCAGACCATGATTCATCCTGCAGTCTGATCTGTCAGTCAGTTTTCGAAAAAGTTGGAACCAGCCTGATGTAGGATCTTGTTTTGAATTAGTAAATGCTTCATATAATTCAGATCATCCTGGAAGCCAAAGGAGGTGCAACAACGTACTAATAGTGAATCCTGGTTGATGATTCCATATTTTTTTTCCTCAACACTGAGTGATTACATATTGTGTTACCTTTATTTGATATGTGAAAGTATACAATTAATTAAACTAGAGCTGCAACTAACGATTATTTTAATAATCGATAAATCAGTCGATTATTTTTTCGATTAATCGATGAATCAGGTTTAAAAAAAAACTTTCCATGTCTTTATTCAGAAATATAACATTAAATAACAGAGCAAATAAGTGCTTACAATAAATGAATAATAATAAATTTTATTAATAAATTTATTAATAAATTAAAATAACAAATTAAACAATAAAGAAAAATAAGTGCATCTCTGATGCAAACACTACATACAAACTCATTCACTCCCTTTCTTTAGAAACTTTGCATTGCAAGCCAAAAATGTTAGCATGTCAACATGCTCCTGGCTAAAGCTGGCTCTCTTTTTAGAGACTATATTTCCTGCCGCAGAAAATAAATGCTCAGACAGTGTTGAAGTAGCAAGAATGCATAAATAGGACTTGGCTAGCCTGGCCAATATAGGATATCAGTCTCTGCTAACTCCATAACTGTCATTATCCAGCTAACAAGCAGAAAAACAGCATCAACCGTGCAGTGTCCGTTTGCATAATGTGAGTGCGCCGTTACGTTTCCTCACTTCACAACGGAACAAACTCGGGATATTGTGGTGACTTACGCTGTTGTTGAGCTCCCTTCATCCTCATCGGCGACTCCAACATGTTTCCGTTTCGAGGGCTGTATCAGCACCGGGGTGCTCTCGTGCCAGGTCAAATCACTTTTGCAAAGCTTGCATGTTACACATTTTTTGTTGTGAGGCGTGAAGTGCTCCCACACTTTTGAGGTCTTAAGCCGAACATTCTTCTCTGCGTCGGTCATGATTCATTTGTAGAATTTATTTCATTCGCTAACGCTAACTAGTTTTGAAGATTCCGCTTCCGCGCCGGCTCCGCCTCGTTCCGTTCAATCGCTCGGGTTTTTTTTCCAGCGTTGACGAAGTGCCGCAAGTAACGTAAGCGGATATGATAAGGCGAGGGACACAAATCATGTGACACAACGAATAATGAAATTCGTTATCAACACTTTTAATAATCGATTATTACTGATTTTATCGATTTGTTGTTGCAGCCCTAAATTAAACTATTTCATATAATTTATTTGAGATATGCTGCACAAAGCCAGAATTTTCAACAATTAAGCAAACTTGTTTTCTGTCTCATCTGTGATTTGTTTATTTGCTGCAAAGTGGAAAAAAGCTAAGAGAACAGTGTGGTGATTCCATAATTTTTGTCACTGGTATGATTTTATGAGATTAGAGATTTGAGCTACATAGGACTACTTGTTCTTTTTTGCGTACTTTGTTAATATGGGCCTTCTGCAGTCTTAAACTATAATTGAGCATAATAGTGCAATTTCACATTACATTCGTATTCAGTCATATCAGATGCTCTTATCTGGAACCATTTGCAACATTTTCACTGAACATGAACAATTTTCAGTGTTATTTTTCTTCTAAATTTGAATGTATTATTTTTTTTTAGAGCAGAGTGCTTGTCAAATTATTTTATTTGTTATCTGAGAATTCTATGAAAAGATGACAGCAGCTTACGTTCTCCAAACTGAGTTTTTGTTTTTACAATCTAATGTTTTTTTTTCAGCATTGTAATTTATTCAGTAACTATCCACCGCCATAGTCAAACAGGTTTGAGTCCTGGTGGTGCCTTCTGGCCTGGTTGGGCACCACACAGGCCCAATTGTCTGTGTCTGAGAGAGGAAATGCTGGGTAGGGAAATCAGTCCCTGGCACTGCAACAGCGACCCATTAAAGGACTCCATAGCCCTGTGATGTACTGACTCCCCATTCAGGGTACATGCTCCTGACCTCTGGCAACCCTGACCAGGATAAGTAGGGAAAAACTGGAAAGAAAATCTATTAATGAGAACCCTTTCCATTTTTTGCTCCTAATGTTTTGAACAGACTTTAGTGTTGCTAAATTAACAGGATAGAATTGATGCGTTTGGAATGACACCCTTATGCATAATGAAGGGAACATTGAAGTGCTGTCAAAATGTGACTTCTTGTCTGACTGTGAGACATCCTGCATCTATAGTACTGTACAAATTGTAGAGACTATGCCATTTTTTATGAAATATTTGCATATATATGCATAAATATACATAACATAAATATATAGTTTACTGATAAATATTGTTATTATGTAAAGGACACAAATTTCTCTTATGGCATGACTACTAGTATTGATAATAAAGAAAATAATTGTATAGGGATGGTCAGTTTAACCCCTTCAGTATTCAGATAACAGGGATACCCCTGATTTGCGTCACATGCCACAGACCAGCCGTTGTTCCTGATTGGTCCTTGTGAATTAGAAGTCTCTGGTGAGGTGGAATTTCATAGCACATATACCTAGACTGACTGACAAGGGGTCTTTTCGCAGACATGGCCATTGGCAGGATACACACTGGGATAGCTCAGCATCATGAATGAGTGCTCTACCAATGACCTAACCTGACACATATCCCACCTCTGGTGAGGTTTGAGTTGCATTTTCAAGTTTCAAGTTGCATAGAGCCCCCTAAAGGTACCACCACCATTAGTGTATCTGGGGTTTGAGGTACCAAGACATTTCCGATGCCGGTGTTGCAACTTGGCAAGCCCCAGTTCTGCTTAGCAGCACTCTCGGGTGGTCCAGAAGGTATATGAATCAAGGATGGTCGGCACTGGACACCAACTGAGCTGGTTCAATGCAAAATGAGGTTGTTTCTGATTGTGTACCCTTTCTCTATGGGTCCCATCCCACTCTCACTGGCATACCATTCCACACTCAGATTTGTCCCATCCCATCTCTCTGAGTTTTAGAGTTTCCTCCAGGTCAAAGGGACTGGGTCTGTGGTAGCACAATCAGGGTTGTCACTGTGTGACACTTTAAGCAATTATCCAACTTTTTCAAACTGACTTAAAAAAGTAGATTATAAAACGAACGTTATTGAAAAATGTTATTGTAAAATTTCCTCATCTTTCTTTCCCAGCAACTCTTCAACTGTCAGGCCCTGCGGAAGCTGAGTATTCCTGATAATGACCTTTCAAACTTGCCAACCACCATCGCTAGCCTTGTAAACCTGAAGGAGTTAGATATAAGTAAAAACGGTATGTTTTGTATATCCTGACTTGATCTGTAGTCTGGACGTTTTTGTAATAGTTGGTGATGAGTAAATATTGAATATGTGATGAATATGGTATTGATTTCTGAATGTATACCTCATTCCTACAGGTATTCAAGAGTTTCCAGACAATATCAAGTGCTGTAAATGTTTATCCATTGTAGAGGCCAGTGTAAATCCCATAACCAAGTAAGTACCAAATATCCACATCCTACATGTCAAATGTACAAAGTGACTGATGCTTTATGAATTTGTAAATTCCAGGACTGTGGAAGCATGGCGGTTAAGATACTGGACTATGGACCAGATGGTCCAGGGTTCAAATTCCACCTCTGCCAAGCTGCCAATGTTGGGTCCTTGAGCAAGACCCTTAATCCACATTGGACTGTAAGATTGTATCAGTTGTAAGTGGCTCTGGTTAAAGACGTCTGCTAAATGGCATACAGTGGGACAAACAACTATTTAGTCAGCCACTGATTGTGCAAATTCTCCTACTTAGAAAGATGAGAGAGGTTTGTAATTTTCATCATAGCTACACTTCAACTATGAGAGGCAAAATGAGAAAAAAAATCCAGGAAATCACATTGTAGGATTTTTAAAGAATTTAATTGTAAATTATGGTGGAAAATAAGTATTTGGTCAATAACAAAAGTTCAGCTCAACACTTTGTAACATAACCTTTGTTGGCAATGACAGAGGTCAAACGTTTCCTGTAAGTCTTCACCAGGTTGGCACACACTGTAGCTGGTATTTTGGCCCATTCCTCCATGCAGATCTCCTCTAGAGCAGTGATCTTTTGGGGTGTCACTGGGCAACATGGACTTTCATCTCTCTCCACAAATTTATATGGGGTTGAGGTCTGGAGACTGGCTAGGCCACTCCAGGACCTTGAAATGCTTTTTATGGAGTCACTCCTTCGTTGCCCGAGCGGTGTGTTTGGGATCATTGTCATGCTGGAAGACCCAGCCACGTTCCATCTTCAATGCTCTCACTGATGGAAGGAGGTTTTGGCTTAAAATCTAATGATACATGGCCCCGTTCATTCTTCCCTTAACACGGATCAGTCGTCCTGTCCCCTTTGCAGAAAAACAGCCCCAAAGCATGATGCTTCCACCCCCATGCTTCACAGTAGGTATGGTG
This sequence comes from Ancistrus triradiatus, assembly GCA_025084515.1. Lineage (NCBI taxonomy): Eukaryota > Metazoa > Chordata > Actinopteri > Siluriformes > Loricariidae > Ancistrus > Ancistrus triradiatus. The sequence goes on along the minus strand of JAJAGP010000692.1, from coordinate 220,250 downwards.
TTTTTGGGATGCAACTCAGCATTCTTCTTCTTCCAAACACGACGAGTTCAGTTTTTACCAAAAAGTTCTTTTTTGGTTTGATCTGACCACATGATATTCTCCCAATCCTCTTCTGGATTATCCGTATACTCTCTGACAAACTTCAGACGGGCCTGGACATGTACTGGCTTAAGCAGGAGGACTCGCCTGGCACTGCAGGATCTGAGTCCCTCTGGGCGTAGTGTGTTACTGATGGTAGCCTTGTTACTTTGGTCCCAGCTCTCTGAAGGTCATTCATCAGGTCCTTCCGTGTAGTACTGGGATTTTTGCTCACCGTTCTCATGATCATTTTGACCCCATGGGATGAGATCTTGCGTGGAGCCCCAGATCGAGGGAGATTATCAATGGTCTTGTATGGCTTCCATTTTCTTACAATTGCTCCCATAGCTGATTTATTCACACCAACCTGCTTGCCTATTGTAGATTCACTCTTTGCAGCCTGGTACAGGTCTACAATTTTTTTCCTGATGTCCTTCAACAGCTCTTTGGTCTTGGCCATGGTTGAGTTTGGAGTCTGATTGTTTGAGGCTGTGGACAGGTGTCTTTTATACAGATAACGAGGTCAAACAGATGCCATTAATACAGGTAATGAGTGGAGGACAGAAGAGCTTAAAGAAGAAGCTACAGGTCTATGAGAGCCAAAAATCTTTCTTGTTTGTGGGTGACCAAATACTTATTTTACACTATGATTTACAATTAAATTCTTTAAAAATCATACAATGTGATCAGTGACTGACTAAATACTTTTTTTGCCCCACTGTATATTATTTCCCATTTTGGTCAACATCCTGTTTCACAGAACCTAATGCGGAAATTAAATGGCATATACGTGAACACAGCACTGCAGACTTTCTTTTATTCTGCTATACAACAACTTTTTAGGACTTAATCTACTCTGACCTCACCCAGAGGATGATGAGTTCCTCATATGTGCCTGGTTCCACTCAAGGTTTCTTTCTTATGTGTCTCAGCCAGTTTTTCTTGCTCCTGTCCCATCTGGCTGCTCATTTGAGGTTTAAAGCTGCTTTGTGATACATTTTGTTGTAGAAAGCACCATAGTGTATAAATAAATGAGCGTGGTCAGGTTTGTGCTTTAACATGCTTAATTTGCTTCATTTGTTCGGTGTTTTGGTTGCCCATGAATGTAATTATCCAAGCAAATAATTGGAACATAATTTCAACCAATTGTTTTGTTTTTTCCAAATGTAATTTTAACAAACGTGCAGTATTGGAGGTCATCATTAAGTACTATTAACTAATTATCTCCCCCTTCCAGTTTAACCCTGCTTATACTGGTCAGGGTCGTGGGGGGCTTGGAGTCAAATTTGCATTGTTGACACTACAGAAATAAAAAAGTAATAAATGTAAGAAAATCGAATCATGAACTCAGTATTGTGAATCAAAAACGAATCGGAAGTTGTATATAGACCACTGTCTTTTATCTCTGTACTGGGAAAGACTGAATGGATAACCATATAATTTAATTATGAAAAAACATTGTGTGATCTTACCACCTAGTGAAAGCTCATTGAAAAATGAATTAACCTTTAGTCCAAGAACAGACTAAAGACATTTCAGCTCATGTGTCCTTTGACTAAAACACTTGAGCTGAATATTTGTCACATCTAAAATGTGTTTAATCTTTGACCACGATTTAATTTGCGATGACAAAACCAGGCATGCTCGTGTTAGATGATGGTCTTGCTCACATCTCACTTCAGCATCCCACTGATGATATTTGGAGAAGCTGTGCTCTCAGTAGCAGAGGTGGTTAAAGGGGAACTGTAATGGAATTAGGCCCAGTCTGCCTCTCTGTAAGGGTGGAGGTACTTCATGCTGATTGAGTGATGTGCTGCTGGTCTTTCTTTAGACTCCCGGATGGCTTCACTCAGCTCCTCAATCTGACACAGCTCTTTTTAAACGATGCCTTCCTCGAGTACCTACCCGCCAACTTCGGAAGGTAAGACCTCGTCAGACCTTTTGGAATTTGGTAGCCAGCAAATGAACAAGAAGGTTTCTGTTGCTTGTGATGGATTATACTGTATAAAGCATAATTTCTGCTGACAAATGAAGCTATGAACATACTGGACTGGGATACAGAACTGGGTAGCCTAGTGGTTAAGGTACTGGACTATGGACCAAAAGGTCCAGGGTTCAAATCTTACCTCTGCCAAGCTGCCACTGTTGGGTCCTTGAGCAAGGTCCTTAACCCACAATTGCTTGGATTGTAAGATAGTATCAATTGTAAGTTGCTCTGGATAAGGGTGTCTGCTAAATGCTGTAAATGTAAAAATACACATTGCACATCCACATCCTCTTTGTTTGTGCATCGGTTTATGCAGTGAAAAATGGCTTTTAAAATATTTTAATCATGTGACATCACTTTACATATTGCTGTCATATTGCTCCATTATAGACTTTTGAATGAGACTGTGTGGATGAGGTGCTAGGTTAACACAGAATTCATTAACTAAAAGGATTAAAGGGCAGTTGTGGCTCAGCAGTTTAGCTACTGAACTATTGACCAGTCCGCTAAGGCATTAAAGTCACACCACTGCTAAGCCCCCATGGTTGGGCCTTTAAGTAGGGCTGTGGGCTTTGGAGGTGCAGTGGTTCAGGTACTGGACTGTTGACCAGAAAATCCAGGGTTCAAATCAAAGCACTGCCAAGGCCCTTAACCCTCAATCTCTTGGATTGAACCTTGTAAGATTTCACCAGTTGTAACTCACTGTGGATAAGGGTGTGAGCCTGATGTAAGTAATGTAATGTAAGGCCTTTGATATAAGCTTGAATTATTGGCAAGTATAAATCTTCAAATAGAATACGCAGTGCTTCCTTAAGTCTCTCTGGATGAGGGAGTCTGCTAGCTGATGTAAGTATATTGTACTTATACAACTCCAAATCAGAAAAAAGTTGGGACAGTATGGAAAATGAAAAGACAAAAGAAACAAACAAAAGATTTTGTGTGTTACATCCATTCCTGCATTTCAGGCCTGCAACACATTCCAAAAATGTTGGGACAGGGGCAATTTAGGGTTAGTAATGAGGTAACCAAATTAAATAATGATGTGATTTTAAACAGGTGAAGTCAACAGGTGATTGTAATCATGATTTGGCACAAAAGCAGTATCCATGAAAGGCTGAGTCTTTGAGGAGCAAAGATGGGTAGAGGATCTCATCATATCATTAAACAATTTAAGCAATCTGGAGGAATTTTCAGTGTGTAAAGGGCAAGGGTGCAAGCCTAAGCTGAAGACCCGTGATCGCCGAACCCTCAGACGGCACTGCATCAAAAATCGTCATTCATCAATAGCTGATCGAGCCACATGGGCAAGGAATTACTTTCGCAAAACTTTGTCTAGCATTACAATACGGAGTTACATTCACGAATTCCACTTTAGTGTTGCTAAACAAAACTTTACTGTGCTAAAAAGAAGCCTTATTTTAACCATGTCTAGAAGCTTCTTCAACGTTTCTGTGCTTGGAGGCATCTAGGATGGACCATAAAACAGTGGAAACGTGTATTGTGGTCAGACCAATCAGTTTTCCAGATGTTTTTTGATTAAATAAATGTTGTGTGCTCCAGACCAATGCCAAAAAGGACCAACCAGACTATTATCAGCTACAAGTTTAAAAGCCAGGCTCTCTCATAGTATGGGGTTGTGTCAGTGCCCTTCTGTGATATAAACATGAAATATCTCAGGTTTTACATTTACATTTTCAGCATTTAGCAGCCTACCACAGGGACTGTGATAGCCTAGCGGGTAAGGTACTGGACTATGGACCAGAAGGTCCAGGGTTCAAATCCCACCTCTGCCATGTACCCAACAGTACCATGCTGCCACTGTTGGGTTCTTGAGCAAGGCCCTTAACCCACAATTGCTTGGATTATAAGACTGTATCAATTGTAAGTCGCTCTGGATAAGGGCGTCTGCTAAATGCTGTAAGTGTAAATGTAAATCTCAAATCACAAATGAAGGATCTCAGGTTCATACTGTCTGCAGTGAAATGAAAGTCAAAGTAAATGCAAGAAACACTATATTTTTTAGTAATTACCATACTGGTAATCCATACTGTCCCAGATTTTTCTGATTTGGGGGTGTACCTTTCTTGGAAAAAAAAAAAAATTGAAGACTCTTCGCTCTATGACAAGTTGCGTTATCATTCTGAAAAATGATAATCATCTCCAAACCTATTTTCTGTCGAATGTGGAAAATGTATAAATGTATAAATTATGAATGTACACCTGTGACAGTAGAGGCAATGATTACCATCTCCCTTGGTACTTCTTCCATATCATAAATGAGTGGGGAAATTAGAGTGTTTTCTGTTTTCTATGTTTATTCCTTGGCCAATGCAGATTTGTGATTCATCACTGAATATCACTTTCATCCTGCCATTTACACACATGATTGCTTCTTTTCAGCCCACAGTAACCTTTCTTTCTTCTGTTTAGGTGTTGATGCTGTTTTTTCTTATGTAAATCCCATTTCATTAAGCCTGATGACCACCAACTGCATTTTATATTTTCCAGCATACCACCTTGACCTTTCTAGCCAAATACTTTTATGTCTTTCTTGGGCTACCTTTATGTCTTTTTTAATATTCCCATTTTATTTATACTTGCACCAAATCATCTTTTTCCACACAATGTGTCGAATTTTCTTTTGGGAGATTTTTTATAATGCTTTTTATTGTATAACCCCAAATCAGAAGTTGGGACTGTTTGGAAAATGCAAATAAAAATACATGCAGTGTTCCTTACATTTCTTTTTATTTTTATTTCATTGCAGACAGTATGAACCCAAGATAGTTCATGTTTTTTCTGGTCAGCTTCATTTCATTTGTTAATAAACATTCATTTCTGCATTTCAGGCCTGTAACACATTCCAAAAAATGTTGGGATGGGGGTAATTTAGGCTTAGTAATGAGGTAAAAAAAAAACCTAATAATGATGTGATTTCAACCAGATAATGTCAACAGGTGATTATAATCATGATTTGGTACAAAAGCAGTATTCACAAAAGGCTGAGTCTTTGAGGAGTAAATATCAGGCAGAGTAAAGAGTAAAGACAGAGGATCTCTGGTTTATCAACAGATGTGTAAGAAAATTTTTGACATGTTTAAAAACAATGTTCCTCAAAGAAAGACTGGACTCTTTTTGGAATGTCTTACAGTCCTGAAATGCAGGAATGGATGTTTAATAACAAATGAATTGAAGTTGACCAGAAAAAAAACCCCCTGAAATATCTTGGGTTCATGCTGTCTGCAATGAAATACCCTGTTAAATGCAGTCTACAGGTGCTTCCCGATTTACAATGGGGATACGTGCTGACAAACCCTGTACAAACCCTGCCTGTAGTTCATTGTTTTCAACGTAGACTCTAGAATTGCAAATTACAACGTGACTTCATCATTTTTCCATCAACACAGAGTGATTTCTTAATTTATTACGCTAATTGGTCTGGAACAAATATGCCATTAATTTAAATAATTGACTTTGTTTGAAGTATGCTCCACAAAGCCAAAATGTTCAGCTGTTAAACAAGAATTGTTTGATGTCATTTCTGTAATTTGATAATTTGATGTGAAGTTAAAAATCTGGGTGAACATTCTCTAAATGTGATGATTCTATATTTTTGCCAGTGGTAATATACACAAACAAATCTTTTTATGGCTGGCTATGTTTCATGATGGACATACAGTGGTGTGAAAAAGTGTTTGCTCCCTTCCTAGTTTCCTATTTTTTTGCATGTTTGTCACACCATCAAACCAATTTAAATATTAGTCAAAGACAACACAAGTAAACACAAAATGCAGTTTTTAAATGAAGGTGTTTATTATTAAGGGAGAAAAAAATCCAAACCTACATGGCCCTGTGTGAAAAAGCCCCCCCCCTCTTTTAAAACATAACTATGGTTTATCACACCTGAGTCTACTGTTTCTAGCCACACCCAGGCCTGATTATTGCCACACCTGTTCTCAATCAGGAACTCACTTAAATAGGACCTGCCTGACAAAGTGAAGTACACCAAAAGATCTTTAAAAGCTACACATCATGCCGAGAGCCAAAGAAAGCAGCGACGACTCATCCAAGAGGTCACAAAAAACCCCACAACAACATCCAAAGAACTGCATGCCTCACTTACCTCAGTTAAGGTCAGTGTTAATGCCTCCACCATAAGAAAGAGACTGGGCAAAAAAGGCCTGCATGGCAGAGTTCCAAGACGAAAACCACTGCTGAGCAAAAAGATCATTAAAGCTCGTCTCAATTTTTCCAGAACACACCTTGATGATCTCCAAGACTTTCGGGAAAACATTCTGTGGACTGACGAGACAAAAGTTGAACTCTTTGGAAGGTGTATGTCCATAAAAGGAACACAGCATTTCAGAAAAGAACATTATACCAACAGTAAAATATGGTGGTGGTAGTGTGATGGTCTGGGGCTGTTTTGCTGCTTCAGGACCTGGAAGACTTGCTGTGATAAATGGAACTATGTTTATACTATGTTTATGCTATACTGTGTCTATAATTCTGCTGTCTACCAAAAAATCCTGAAGGAGAATGTCCAGCCATCTGTTTGTGACCTCAAGCTGAAACGAACTTGGGTTCTGCAGCAGGACAATTATCCAAAACACATGTCCACCTGTGAATGGCTGAAGAAAAACAAAATGAAGACTTTGGAGTGGCCTAGTCAAAGTCCTGACCTGAATCCTTTTGAGATGCTGTGGCATGACCTTAAAGAGGCCGTTCATGCTCAAAAACCCTTCAATGTGGCTGAATTACAACAATTCTACAAAGATGAGTGGCCAACAATCAATAAATGAATAAACACCTTCATTTAAAAACTGCATTTGTGTTTACTTGTGTTGTTTTTGACTAATATTTAAATTGGCTTGATGATCCGAAACACTTGTGTGACAATCATGCCAAAAAGTAGGAAATCAGGAAGGGGGCAAACAATTTTTCACACCACTGTATACGATATTCAGAGTTGGTTAGATCATCCAGGGTTGGATCACAAGCATGGAATGTTGATAACGAACAAAGGCTATTACTTTATCCCAGTTTCTCTGAAACAGTGAATAAAAAGATTAACCAGATGTACCCCATATGTTTCATGTTAGAGGAATATGTTCTTCAGGGAATAGGAGCACTGTAAGGTGCATGCAGGGTGGTGATGCATCCCATAGCATGAGTACATGCTCCTCTTTGTCAAACCAGACTTGCTACAGTTGGATGCTTCAGATGTTTCTCCAGACTATGCTTTTCTTACCTCAATGTTTGGATCACATTGCTAGGTTTTCCTGAATAGCTTTTATGGATTTCCAAGACAACATTTTTATATTTGTTTATTACTATTTGATATTGATGCTAGAAGAGGTTGAAGAGAAACTTATTTACAATGTGTACAAGGAACACAATGACTCATACGAAACAGTAACAACAACAAAACCCAAAATAAATGTAAAGCATTTATGCATTGTTCAAATAGCATTGAGTCAGTGTCATTGTGCCCTTTCTGTTCTTTCCTTACTTATTCATGCGTTGTGCAAAATAACAAAGACAAAGGCTGATTCTTACACTGACTTATCCAGCGCTTGTGAAGATTCACAGAGCTCTGGCATCTCACATTGTTAGGTAATGAATGGTAATTCCTTCCACAGAGAGTTTCAGTAATGCTATTGTTTGTGTGCAAGCCACAAGACTTTGACTCTGACAGAAGTGGCCTTTTTGTGACAAACTGGTTGCCTGTACTCTGATTTTCAGATTGTCCAAATTACGCATCCTGGAGCTTCGAGAGAATCACCTGAAAACCATGCCAAAGTGAGTAATGTGTGCATATGTGCATGTAATTCTTTTGCAAAATAATCACGTCTCTCATCCAAACTTTGCCATACTTATATGGTAATGCTCTTTGAGAGATTTTCAAAATACAAATATGACAAATGGTCTAATCCTGACAGTACCTAGAGTAGAGTAGCAGCAAGTAACATCAGTGAATGCAAGTCAATCGTTTCCCTTACCAATCCGATACATAAATGAATTCCCACTTCAGACATGCATGCTTTTACACTATTTTACTGATCTTTAATAGGTTATGCCACTTTTTAGAAATGCAGGTAATGCTAAACTGTTTAGAGCTTTGTTAATTCAGTTCTTACAGACAACTGATCATTATTTATATTAAATAAAACTGTTCAAGAACAAATTGCTGTTATTTCTTAAGGTCATTAATGTTCCCAGTCATCTATAAGGAATTAAAATGATACCAAACAGTACTTTAAAACAAAAACATGTTTTAAAATTACGTGTTTATAAGTAATATAACTGTAATTTGTCTATGTTGTGAGTAATTTCATTGGTTTATTTTAGCTTTAGTAATTGTAGAGTAATTGACGCAGTATGACAAAAAGGTCAACAGTAAAATTATAGTCTAACAAATGGAATGCACTGTAGATTTTCTGCGTAAAGGCTGAGCTTCAGGTCATCCTGTTTCTATTATCGCTTATGTCTTGCGCTGATGTGTTGCTGTACCGAGCTCTGAGTGTGTTCCTCTCATATCCCGCTGCAGGTCAATTCACAGGCTGTCACAGCTGGAGCGATTAGACTTGGGAAGCAATGAATTCACCGAGCTGGTAAGAAAAGATGTCGAACTGTGCAGACAGCCATCATTTGGGCAGCTGTCATCTCAGCCGGTAGTCTTTGGCCTGGAAGGGCTTTCTGGGCGTTGAATTCTTCTCATCCTCCTTCTCATCCGGAGCTTCTCATTAATTCCCCTGCACTGTGCTGCATTGGTTGCATCATGCATTGATGTATTATTAATGAATCCGTTCAAATGTGCAGCGCTCACTATGACAGAGATCTCAGCGCTGAGTGCCTTTTCATTTAGCTGACCTAGTCGGCAGTAAACAATGAATTTATCAAGTGAAGTGAAGTCGCAGTCTTTATATCCCATCGGCTAATTTAAAAGATCTCCTGAGGTATTCCTCAGAAAGTGCCCCTTAGTTGCTCTTTTGGTTCTTACTGATGTGCTTTCCTTCTTACCCTCATTCTAACAAATCTGCTAGAATTCAACTTCTGCCTATATATATATATATATACTAGGGTTAGACATTTCATTAGGTACACCTCCTTTTGCTGGACCTCCTTTTGCTTTCTGAACTGCCTTAATTCTTTGATGCATAGATTCAACAAGGTGCTGGAAACATTCTTCAGAGATTTTGGTCTGTATGGCATGATCGCATCAGTTGCTTCTGATTTGTCGGCTGCACATCCATGATGCAAATCTCCCATTCCGCCAGATCCCAAAGGTGCTCTGATGAATTGAGGTCTGGTGACTGTGAATGCCATTTGAGAAGAGTGAACTCATTGTTGTGTTTAAGAAAATTGATTGAGCTTTGTGACATGGCACATAGATGGTACACTGTGGTCATAAAGGGATGGACATAATCAACAACAATACTCAGGTAGGCTGTGGCATTTAAACAATGCTCAGTTAGTATTAAGGGGCCCAAAATATCCCCCACACCATTACACCACCAGCAGCCTGAACGGTTGATACAGGGGATTACTTTTCTACACCGACTGAATTTACTCAAATTTAGGTTAACCAACGTACCCAGGGAAAACCCATACAGACATAGGTCGTTAGTATTTAAAGTCGTAGTAAAGTCTGTTTATTTCGTCTGCAAATTTATTCCTGAAAAAAAAAAATTGGTGTAAAAAAGTAAAAGTTCATTCAGGTTGATGTAATGAATTTAACGATTTTAAGCTCATCACAGCGAATGACTGATCTTTCTAGTGCTAAATTGAGTTTTTTCCACCAAGCACTGTATGGTGACTCCAAGGCCAGAGCTCTTGGATATGTGCTGAAGACAAGAGCTTCCAAAGTCCATCATTAACCCTGGTTATTGACTGAAATTCAAACATTAATAATTTGCATAAATTGTGTAAATTGACAAATTGTTTTTTAAGTATGGCAGTATTTACCACATATAACTAAAACGTCACTTGACTGTTTTCTTAAAATTGTTCAGCCTTAATGTAAACCCATTCAAAATTGCTTATTTCTCTTTTGAGTAAAAGTTGCAAAAGTGGAAGGAAGGACACCGTGAGAGAGCCATATATCATAACAAGAAAAGGAGTAGTGTACAATTTTGCCTTTTCAGTCTTGAGCCTTATTCCTCTCTCACTCTGGGCTCAGTCCACTAACTGCAGAAAAACAGGTGTTTAAGTACTGCCCTTAATTACACACAGATACATTTTTGATATGCTTGCTCCATCATCCTCCCTCCTCTCTCTTACAGCTCAACCCCAACCCTGGTGCCACATTGTTTTTATACTATGTGTATTAGCCTTAACAGGAGAGGTTTGTTAAAAAGGCTAAAAAGTATGCCTCAATCTATTACTCAGTGATGATCAAACAAGTGTAGAATTTTGACATTCCTTGATCTTATACTCACAGTTCCTGTCAGTGAAGGATTTTTTTCCCCGATAGCTTCCAAACTTTTTTGTTGCGTCATGTTCAGATTTTCAGTATCAAGGGCATTTTGTCCTTGGGTGATTTAAAAAAACAAAACAAAACTGTGTACTCACTTCAGTGCTTCCAAAGGGAGCAGATGGTTTGGCATTGCAATAAGCTTGTTTTACTGTTCAGAGCCCCTGAGTCATGAGAGAACCCCTTCGACACTTTATGGGTCCTCTGTGTGTTCCTCCGTGTGTCCTCCAGTCAGCGTCAGCCATATTGCAGCTTTTAGGAGCTGAGTATTGGAAGACCCCGTGACTTCTCAGTTACGTCACACACCCACCCACATACCCACCAGCCACTTTATTAGGTACACCTGTTGAAATTCTTGTGAATGTAAATATCTAATCAGCATGTCAATCACAAGGCAGCAACTCAATACATTTAGGCATGTAGACAAGGTCAGGATGCCCTGCTGAAGTTCAAATATTGAACATGGCATGGTTGTTGACTCTGCTTGTCTACTGGGATTTTAACGCACAGCCATGTCTAGTTTTTACAGAGAATGGTCAGAAAAGAAAATATCCAGTGAACAGCGGTTCTCCAGATGAAAATGCCTTGTTGATGCCAGAGGTGTTCTAGTTCTAGCTGATAGAAAGGCAACAGTAACTCAAATAACCACTCGTTACAACCGAGGCTACAATTTGCATGGGTTCACCAAAATTGGACAACACAGGATTGGAAAAACAATGCCTGGTCTAATGAGTCTCGATTTCTGGTACGACAGTCGAATGGTAGGATCAGAATTTGGCATGAACAACATCAAGGCATGGATCCAGTTCCGGCTGGTTGTGGTGATTTAATGGTGTGGGGGTTGTTTTCTTGACACTGTTGGGCCTCTTAATACCAATCGTTTAAACACCACAACCTACCCGAGTTGCTGACCATGTCCATCTGTTTTTGACCACAGTGTAGTCATCTTCTATGCACCATGTCACAAAGCTCAGATCATCTCAAACTGGTTTCATGAACATGGCAGTGAGTTCCCTGTACTCAAATGGCCTCCACAGTCACCAAATCTCAATCCAATAGAGCACAAATGGGATGTGGTGGAATGAGATTTGCATTATGCATGTGCAGCCAACAAGTCTGCAATAAATCCTGTAGAAATCCAGAGGAAATGCATTTAGTTGTATTGCCTACTAATATAAAGTCAAATTGTCTACGATTTAATATTCTTTGATATGTAGTCTTGTGAGTCAAAGGTAAACAAGAAAGAAAAATTGCTCTATAAAGGGAAATATCATGGAGGGGGTCTTGTTAGAAATCACATGGGTGGTCTTCATCAGGCCAATTACAACTTTTCTGAAATTTACAAAACTCTAAATGCACAGCAAATCCCTATTTCACTATCACTAATAAGGGAATAGTTTTGAAATGACAGCTGATGTTGCCAGAAAGAAAGGATCTGGAATTCCAAAACCTCTTCAAGCAGAGATAACCACCTGCTGAAATTTACAGTTCTCAAAGTCAGGGGAAAAAAGCCTTCAAAAACTGTTAGCAGGATTCAAGACCTCAGAAGACAAAACTCTTTCAAGAAGAACAATAATCAGAGGATGATCTAATACAGGTTTGTGTCTGTTGTTTAAGAAAACATCATGGACAGAATGAAGTTTGATTCAGAGTTGTGTGGACTGATGAATCACAATTTGAGTTGCGTGGTGATGGCCCAGATGGGTATATTTCAAAGATCTGGTGAGAAATACAACAGTTAATGCATCTAGACTACCTTTAAGCATGGAAGTATATATGCCGTGTGTGGGGACACATTTTCATCTGCTAGTACTGGTGAACTGCCTCACTGGGAAAAGTCAATTAAAGCTTTGGAGTACAGCAGATATTGCAGCTAGGCTTGGTACCTACTATTGAAAAGTTGTTTCCTAAGGAGGAACGATCACATGTTATGCAAAGACCACCAAGAAGTGGCTTGAGAACAAGTCCATCACTCATGTTTTGGCCTGGTCAGAGTCCAGATTTGAACCATATAGACAACATTTGGTCTCACATTAAACACAGACTAACTGGGAAAGGTTTTTCAACTACCCATCAACTGTTCAAAGCCATTACCAAAGTGCAACAACTATTACTAACTAGAAATATTAAGTCAAACAAGACTAACTCTTCTTTCTGTAAAAAGCTGTCTACAAGTTTACCTACAAGACTGAAACATTTAAGGAAATCAAAGGGAAAGACTATTCCATAGTTATTTTATCTATTGTATAATTCTTGCTAATTTCTTGTCCAGTCCGTCATAGGGTTCCATAAACGGGCCCATAAAGTCCCACCAGGGTCAGGAATTAATCATATAATCCAGATATTTTTGACAGAAGAATGCACATTTGTACAGAAATATGTTTTCTTTAATATGCATTTTTTTTTTACCTCAACAATAAATCCACAATATTCTGTGATATTCTAGCGAGTTTTTGCTCAGCAAAAGGAAATATTTTGAAATCATTGCCTTTGGTGACACACAAATGTTATACAGATGCACTAAAAAGTAAAAGTTATAGTATTTATTTGAACTGATTATTTGCTCAAATAAAGTAAAGATGCAAAGTGCTGGCTTGTCTCTCAGAAGTAGTTTGATCTGACATAGCGCTTTCAAAACATCTGGTTTGGGAGCAGAAGACACAGACAGACTGATTGCCTCAGTTTCTCAATTCCCAGCTTCAATTGATAGAAGCAAAACAGACACATCAGATAAAGCATCTCAGCACTGAAAAACATAATAGGCAATGATCGGAGCGACAGGATTGTGGTGAAATCATTTGCTCCCTTGTTTTACTAGACTGAGCATCTGTGTTGTCGCCTTTAGAGTCTGTTCCTTATCTCGGTCTGTTCAATGGACAACACAATGATGATAGACACACAAAAGCAGTTCTCTTCAACTGAACCACCAACAGTCTGAAACAGTTTTATGTAAAAAGACTAAATTACAAAAAAGGTTTCATCCTTGCACGCATGCATATATACAGTATATACCTGTATACTGTGTCTTCAGAAAGTCTTCAGAACCTTTCACTTTTTTCATTTACCTTGTGCAAATTTGCTAAAAAGGAAAAACAAATTTTGCCTGGATAAGTATTCAGACCTGTTGTTCAGTACTTAGTTTAAGCACCTTTTGGAGCAATTACTGCCTCCAGTCTTCTTGTGTAAGACCACAAGGTTTGTATATCTGGATTTGGGGATTTTCTACCATTCTTCTCTGCAGATTCTCTCAAGCTCTGTCAGGTTAGATGGGGAGCATATGTGATTAGCCATTTTCAGGTCTCTCCAGAGATGTTTGATTGGGTTCAAGTCAGGGCCCTGGCTGAGCCACTCAAGGGCATTCACAGAGTTGTCCCTAAGCCACTTCCGTTTTTTTCTTGGTTGTATGCTTAGGGTCATCTTGTTGGAAGGTTAACCTTCGGCCCACTTTGAGATCTCTAGCGCTCTGGATGAGGTTTTTATTAAGAATATCTCTGTACATTGCACCATTCAGCTTTCCCCCAACCCTGACCAGTCACTGAAAACACCCCCACAACATGATGATGCTACCACCGTGCTTCACTCTAGGGATGGTATTGGGCAGGTGATTAGCAGTGTTTGGTTTCCTCCAAACATGAGGCTTAAAATTTAAACAAAAAAGTTCTGTCTTGGTTTTATCAGACCAGAGAATCGTGTTTCTTGTGTTCTTTAGGTGCTTTACACAAATTCCAGCTAGGCTTTCATGTGTCTTTTACTGAGAAGAGGCTTCTGTCTGGCCACTCTGCCATAAAGCCCAGATTGGAGGAGTGATGCAGTGATGGTTGACCTTCTGGAAGTTTCTGCTATCTGCAAACACTTTGGAGCTTAGCCAGAGTGATCATTGTGTTCTTGGTCACTCCAACCGATTACTTAGTTTGGTGGGGTGGCTAGCTCTAGGAAGAGTCCTGTTACAAACTTCTTCCATTTAAGGATTATGGAGGCCACTGTGTTCTTGGGAACTTTCAGTGCAGCAGAATTGTTTTTTGTAGTCTTCTCCAGATCTGTGCCTCCACACGATCCTGTCTCTGAGCCCTACAGGCAGTTCTTTCCTCCTCATGGCTTGGTTTTTGCTCTGATATGCATTGTTAGCTGTGAGGCAGGTGTGCGTCATTCCAAATCATGTCCAACCAACTGAATTTATGTGTATGTCAGAGTACTACATCAGCCATTTGAGTACAGTGAACTCATGGAGCGTAAAAGATGGGTACACAGTGGTCATAAAGGGATGGACAGGGTCAGCAACTATACTCAGGAAGGCTGTGGCATTTAAATGATGCTCATTTGGTGTTAAGGAGCTCAAAGCGTGCCAAAACAATACACCCAACACCGTTACACCACCGCCACCAGGCTGAGTTTTTGATATAAGGCAGGATTAGCTCATGCTAATCATCCAGTTGCCATAGCAAAAACTGAGACTCATCAGACCAGGCAAATGTTTTCCAATCTTCTGTTGTCCAATTTTTGTCAGCCAGTGCCAATTGTAGTATCAGTCGCCTGTTTTTAGCTGACAGTAGTGGCACCCGGTATGGTCTTCTGCTGCTGTATCCCATCTGCTACAAGGTTCAATGTTTTGTTTTTTGGACATCATCTTTTGCATATCTTGGTTGTAATGAGTGGTGATTTGAGTTACTGTTGCCTTTCTTTTATCTTGAATCATTCTGGCCATTCTCATCTTAAAACAATCATGCCCTGTTCATACCTCATTCTGATGGTTGGTTTGAATTTTCAGCAGGTCATCTTGGCCATGTCTACATGCCTAAATGCTTTGTGTTGATGTCACGTGATTGGCTGATTACATATTTGTGTTAAGGAGCAGTTGAACAGGTGTATCTAATAAAGTGGCTGGTAAGTGTAAGTGCTCTTTTATGTGATCTGAGAGAGCCATCAGAGAAAGAAGGCTGTACACTCTGTTGCTCCCTCTTCTGCCATATGGCTTTGCCTTCTTGCAGGAGAACAACTACGCTCCTTTATGAGAGACACATATCTGTCCATATTTGTTAATGTCTGTTACCATCTCTCTTCCCGGCAATAAAGTCAAGTACTGTTCTTTTTCTGTACTTGAGCAACAGATGGCAAATGACACAATCATGATAGTTATGCTCCGCAGAACGTCCGGTTGCATTTATGTCCGCGGTCCAATATAGTTATCTTCCTTATTATTAACGTGATTAACCTACTTAACCCATCTGTTACCTGGCCAGATACCTTAGCGGAAATATACAGTGGTACCTTGGTTCTTATAGTAAATTCGTTTCAGAAGTCACGTCAAGTACCAAAGACGAGGAGCCCCGAGCAATTTCTTCTCATAAGGAATAATGTTAATTGAATGAATCCGTTCCAGACACCCAGAAAATTTACATTTACATTTACATTTACAGCATTTAGCAGACGCCCTTATCCAGAGCGACTTACAATTGGTAGAAAATCCACACTATATAAGGCATTGTATGCTTTAATGGGGTTGTATTGAACAGGTGCTTTCTGATTTATGATGGGAATATCCATCATAAGTTAAATGCATCACAAAGTGAGTTTAACGAGCGTTAGAGCGGTCTATACTGTATAATAGCGGAGCCTATGATAAGTAATGATACGTACAGTGGTGCTTGAAAGTTTGTGAATCCTTTAGAATTTTCTATATTTCTGCATAAATATGACTTAAAATATCATCAGATTTTCACACAAGTCCTAAACGTAGATACAGAGAACCCAGTTAAAGAAATGAGACAAAAATATTATACTTGGTCATTTATTTATTGAGGAAAATGATCCAATATTATGTATTAGTGAGTGGCAGAAGTATGTGAACCTCTAGGATTAACAGTTACTTTGAAGGTGAAATTGGAGTCAGGTGTTTTCAATCAATGGGATGCCAATCAGGTGTGAGTGGGCACCCTGTTTTATTTAAAGAACAGGGATCTATCAAAGTCTGCTCTTCACAACATGTTTGTGGAAGTGTATCATGGCACGAACAAAGGAGATTTCTGAGGATCTCAGCAAAAGAGTTGTTGATGCTCATCAGGCTGGAAAAGGTTACAAAACCATCTCTAAAGAGTTTGGACTCCACCAATCCACAGTCACACAGATTGTGTACAAATGGAGGAAATTCAAGACCTTTGTTACCCTCCCCAGGAGTGGTCGACCAACAAAGATCATTGCAAGAGCAAGGCGTGTAATAGTTGGAGAGGTCACAATGGACCCCAGGGTAACTTCTAAGCAACTGAAGGCCTCTATCACATTGGGTAATGTTAATGTTCATGAGTCCACCATCAGAAGAACACTGAACAACAATGGTGTGCATGGCAGAGTTGCAAGGAGGAAAGCCATGCTCTCCAAAAAAGATTGCTGCTCATCTGCAGTTTGCTAAAGATCACGTGGACAAGCAGAAGGCTATTGGAAGAATGTTTGTGGATGGATGAGACCCAAAATAGAACTTTTTGGTTTAAAAGAAAAGTGTTATGTTTGGGAGAAAGAAGAAAACACTGCATTCCAGGAAAGAATCTTATTCTATCTGTGAAACATGGGGGTGGTAGTATCATGGTTGGGCCTGTTTTGCTGCATCTGGGCCAGGTCAGCTTGCCATCATTGGATGGAACAATGAATTTGGATTATATAGAGAATTCTAAAGGAAAAATGTCAGGGACATCTGTCCATGAACTGAATCTCAAGAAAAGTTGGGGGTATGCAGCAAGACAAACGACCCTAAGAACACAAGTCGTTCTACCAAATAATGGTTTAAAGAAGAATAAAGGTTAATGTTTTGGAATGGCCAAGTCAAAGTCCTGACCTTAATCCAATCGAAATGTTGTGGAGGACCTGAAGCGAGCAGTTTAATGTGAGGAAAACCCACCAACATCCCAGAGTTGAAGCTGTTCTGTACAGAGGAATGGGCTTAAAATTCCTCTCCAAGCCGATGTGCAGGACTGAATCAACAGTTACAGGAAACGTTTAGTTGCAGTTATTGCTGCACAGGGGGTCACACCAGACACTGAAAGCAAAGGTTCACATACTTTTGCTACTCACTAAAATTAAATATTGGATCCCATTTTCCTCAATAAAAAAATGACCAAGTATAATAATTTTGTTTCATTTGCTTAACTCGGTTCTCTTTATCTACTTTTCGGACTTGTCTGAAAATCTGATGATGTTTTAGGTCATATTTATGCAGAAATATAGAAAATTCTGAAGGATTCACAAACTTTCCAGCACCACTGTAAGTTAATGTTTAACCTTCAGTTGGCCAAAATCATTAACACCTAGCTTATTTTATTATAATGTCTTGAAAAATCTCATGTAATTTAGTGAGTAATGGATTGATAGTGAAAAGTAAAAGCAAACACTTACTCTGTTAGCGAACTCAGCACTGCTGCTTAGCTAGCTGCAGCTTGAGAGCCCAGCAAATGTGTTTAGAGTATCATTCTGCACAGCAGTTCTCACTGTATTCCTTATTTTTGGCTGTTATCCCGAACATTTTTAGAGCTCGTGGGAAATTATTTGAACTAAGAATACTGTACGGTAGATATAAAAATAAATAAAAACATGAGGAAAAAAACGCAGAGATCTGCACTGAGTGAGAGATATTGTGAATCACTGTGTACCGAATCGTGATCCGATGTGTCGGCTGAAACGAATCACGCGACTTGAATCATAAGTTAGTGGAGTTACAGCGGGTAACAAGCAAATGATGAGAACCGAGAAATTTTGTCCTCAAAATGCGTCGAGAACCGAGGTACCTTTGTAACAGGCACAGATGACCAGTGTGCAGCCAAATGAGTCAGTGAGAAAGCAGGAAACACAGCAAGTATGCATCAGTGTAAGCTGTTTGGCTGGCTTGGTGGTCATTATAATCAGCTTGCTGGCAATGGTTGGATCTGCTCTGGAGGACGCAAACCATGTGTGGATCACAGGATAGGTGTCGCAGTCCGGCTGAGGATGGGGACATAACTGTATCTTAGCTATGTATTCCAAGTATCCCAAAAAGCTTTTCTATATACAGTCGTATGAAAAAGTTTGGGCACCCCTGATAATTTTCATGATTTTAGTTTATAAATCATTGGTTGTTCAGATCAGCAACTTGAGTTAAATATATCATATAGCAGATGAACACAGTGATATTTGAGAAGTGAAATGAAGTTTATAGGATTTACAGAAAGTGTGCAGTAATTATTCAAACAAAATTAGGCAGTGCATAAATTTGGGCACCCCAACATAAAAATTACAGAGGGGAAAAATCAATATTTAGTAGAATCCTCCTCTTGTAGAAATAACAGCCGCTAAACGCTTCCTACACAGCTCCAGTCTGGATTCTGGTTGAAGGTGCTTTGGTGACCATTCTTCTTTAGAAACATCTCCAGTTCATCTCAGAGTCACAGGAATTTGATGGTTTAGTCGAGCATGGACAGCCCACTTTTTTTCAGTAATATTCATGTCTGGGGACTGAGATGGCCATTCCAGAACGTTGTTACTGGTTCCTCTGCATTGAATGCCTTAGTAGATTTTGAGCAGGGTTTGGGGTCGTTGGCCTCGGTGCAACTTTGTCACTGATTCTTGAACATTGTTCTCAAGAATCTGGAGATATTAACTGGAATCCATGCGACCCTCAAACTTTAACAAGATTCCTAGTACCTGCAGTGGCCACACAGTCCCCACAGCATGATGGAACCGCCACCAAATTTTTAATGTGGGTAGCAAGTGTTTGTCTTGGGATGGCTGTGTTCTTTTTCCGCTCCTTGTTAGGTCCAAATAACTCAATTTTAGTTTCATCAGTACACAGCACTTTATTCCAAAATGAAGCTGGATTTGTCCAAATGTGCTGTAGCACACCTCAAGTGACTCTGTTTGTGGCGTGTCTGCAGAAAGGCTTCTTCTGCATTACTCTCCCATACACCTCTCCTTGTGCAAAGTGCGCTGTATAGTTGAACGATGAACAGTGACAACCATCTGCAGCAAGATGAGGTTTGTAGGTCTTTGGAGGTGGTCTGTGGCTTGACTATGACTGTTCTCACCATCCTTCGCTCTGCCTATCTGAGATTTTTCTTGGTCTGTGCCACTTTGGGAGTTCCTTAACTAGGAACTGTGCCTGTGGTCTTCCATTGCCTCACTATGTTCCTCCACAGTGAAAACTGACAGCTGAAATCTCTGAGAGAGCTTTCCCTTTCCCTGAAAACCATGATGTTGAACAACCTTTGTTTTCAGGCCATTTGAGAGTTGTTTTTGGGCTCCCATGTGTTGCCCACTCTTCAGAGGAAGATGCAAAGAGCAGAAAAACTTCCAATTGGCCACCTTAACCCTTTCTCATAGTTGGATTCACTTGTGTATGTAGATCAAGGGTCAATGAGCCTTACAAAACAAATTTTGTGTTCCAATAATTAGTGCTAAAGGTATTCAAATGACAAGGGTGCCCAAATTTATGCACCTGCCTAATTTTTGTTGAATAATTACTGCACTTTTTTTCTGTAAAACCTATAAACTTCATTTCACTTCTCAAATATCACGGTGTTCATCTGCTATATGATATATTTACCTGAAATTGCTGAGCTGGACAACCAATGATTTATAAAGAAAAATCATGAAAATTATCAGGGGTGCCCAAACTTTTTCATACGACTGTAATATGTAGTACATAAGGACGATACACAGTATGGTGTTCGGACAACGTCAAGGTGGTATAACGCGTAATTTCACAGAACATATCATGGAAGTTAAGTGACGCATAACTGTAATTCCATGCAAAGCTATTAATTGGTTTGCATGCTTTTCATATAAACTTGTTTGTTTTTTTATAATCTCTGGTTGTTTTTGGTATTTCAGCCAGAAGTTCTGGAACAGATCCATAACCTAAAAGAGCTGTGGCTGGACAACAATTCATTACAGACACTACCAGGGGTAAGTGCACAGCACAGCACAAATACGACAACCTTTTAGATGACTATATGAAATCTGTTTTGTTTCTCCCAAGTCTGTATTGTGCTGTGAATATAACTGACATGCTCTAATGACTACATTGCTAAATAGTAGGGAGGCACGAGACTTCTATCACTGATTCTGATTGTACACACACTCACTCACCCTATCAGTTTGGGATATTTTAGAGACTCTAGCGGACCTAACATACAGTGCTGTGCAAAATCTTAGGTCACCTTTAGAGTTGTTGTTTTAGCAATGGTATAATGACCATATATAACATATTTTCAAAAACTGGACCCAAATATTTCTAACTATTTTGTCCCTCCGTAATACTGTTTTCCACTAATCGTTATTCCAATCTTTGTCAGCTTAGGCCTATCATTGCTTTTTCACCACCCAGTGGTTTCTTGGCTGCTACCGTTCCTGATAAATCTTCTTCTGACTATAGAGGGGTCAGCTTGGCATACTGATGAAGTTCCCAGATGCTGCTGGTGCTCAAGTGTAAGAGGAGGTCACACTAAATGTTTGCCGGTGTAGCCTATAGAAGCTGTTTTTCTGATTTGGCTTTTTTTCAGTTTTTAATACTGCATACAAATTTCCTGTATTTTCTAGTTGGATTCTAATAATGAGAATGAGAAATAATTATATAGGGTCATTATAACTTGCTGAAACAACAATTCTAATAGTGGCCTAAGACTATTGCACAGTACTGCATGTCTTTGGAATGTTTGGTGAAACCCGACTGCATAGAGGAGATATGCAGATACGGGGAGAACATGAAATCTCAAAACAGGCCAGTCTGGGAGTCGAACTATGGATTTCTGGAGCTGTGAGGTGACAGCGCTAACCACAGCACAATTGTTCCACAATCATTCCTCATTGTATTCAATTGATTGTGGTCATTCTTTTATGATTACAGCAGCTTATAGCACTGTAATTGTACCATGAGGTTTTAAATACAAATTCCTTCTACACACTAAGAGAGGAAAAATGAGTAGAGTATATGAAAAACACCTTAATTGTTAAACTTTTTGACTGATACCCTAATAAGGACAGTATTGGTGCCAGTTCTGATCCTTTATTCAGGATCAGTGCATCTTTACTAGCTACTGTAGACAGTGTTATCATGCTGCACTGTGTTTAAACTGCTCCTTGGTCTACTGCTGAAGTCTATAGGAAAACTAAGGCAGCTGCGCTACTTGGACCTGGCCAAGAACAGGATCGAGAGTCTGGATGCCGACATCTCTGGGTGCGAGTTACTAGAGGATCTCCTGCTCTCGTCCAACATGCTGCAGCAACTGCCTGATACGATAGGTGAGAATTTTTCCAAAGCATTTTATATGCATGTAGGTGAACCAGTATGCTTGATATGGCAAATGAAAAATAACAGACTTCATACCAAATGTACTAAGCTTTCACATGCAGTTCGGAGACATTCTTAAAAAAAAAAGTAGTATGTATAAAATCTTATTCACCATGAATATGGACACATATAAAGGGGATCTGTCTTACTTACGTCAAAACTGTATGTATTGCCGACTGGATATATATCAGGCTTTTACATCCTATGGATTTATATTGCTATACCGGGGGGATGTTGTATCTCAGAACTCATCTCAGATGAACAATAAGGAGACCCAGCCTTTTGTAATCAGCAGAAGTTTATTGAGCGCTCACAGTCAATTACGGAATCAGGGCTAGTCTGAATTGCATTTCTCACATCCCAGAATTGATGGATGTTACATCCACATGAACATTCCAGGATGCTGGACATCACAGATAGGTAACTTATTTAACACCTAGCCTCAAGGAAATAGGTAATGTATCACCTCAGAAAAGTAATTTATACAACACCTGCACCTCGGGCAGATAGGATAGGTAGGATGGAAACGTTCCAAGTGTGTTAATCAGTTGCAGAAAACCCAATGGGAGTTTCCATGTCACACATATACATAACTTTTACAGAGAGAGCCCCATAATACAATACATTAAAAAAACAAAGATATACTTCTTTAGGCCAAAATGTCTGAAATCACTAGTGAAAATGCTTGATGGATCCTTCTGGAGAAGGATTCATATAGGAGCAGGATAATGATGCATTAACTACTTGAAGACCAAAGAAGAAGTCATGGCCTGCCATTGATTTTTCTCCATAGTCATGTGACTTAAACCCCATGGAGCATTTATTGGGCACTTGAAGACAGGCAAATCCAAGAGCCCATTGGCAGCTCAAGTGCATGCTATCAGTATAGGAAAGTGGGAACATACCAAATACTAATACATTCTGAAATGTGATTTGTTTATTTAAAATATTGAACTTTTCACTAAAACTGTTGTGCTGATTATATGATGTGTAATGAAAAAAAAAGTCTGATTAAATTTTCACTAGTGGTCTCAGACTTCTGGCCTTCACAGCAGATTTGTTGAAAGTGAATATCGCGGCTTTAATAAGTCACATTTTGTTATGCATGTTGTCACAAAAATGCCTATACCCATTCCTGATGTAGACATTTGTTATATGTAGTTTAATATATATATGCATTTTGACTATAAAATTGGTCTCGGTCCTCGTTGGTTGCTTGGTACTCTGCGCACTCCCTTAAACTTGTATGAGTCGAGCTGCATGACTCGTTTCAGCCGACTCATGATTCATGATTCACAATTTACGATTCGGTACACAGTGATTCAGATTCACAATAGCCCTCACTCAGACAAGATCTGCGCTGTGTTTATCATGTTTTGTTTGTTTTTATATCAACAGTATTGTATTCTTAGTGCAAGTAAGTCTCCATGGTCCACGGTCCATTTGAGGATCTGAAACTTCTGCTCCCCCCTTTATTTTTCACTTTTATTATATTAATTTGAGCCTCTTGGTCCAACGGCCGTGAAACAGTCGTGGGTTGCTTGAGTTCCATAGAGTTTCATTTGTTAACCTTTCATAAAAAGGTTAGTTTATAAGAGCTAACTGAAAGAAAACCGAAAGCAAAGAGACAGACAGAGAGAGACAGAGATCATGCTTATATGGAATAATGTAGATTTTGATGGTCTTTCATAGGAATGTTGAAAAAGTTGACCACCTTAAAAGTCGATGACAACCAGCTCACCTCACTGCCTAACACCATCGGAAGGTGAGTAGCTGCTTAGTCAATGTACAGCTTTCAAGCACAGCAGGTCAAGACAGTAAGTAATTCCTTTATACTCCTCATCTTAGATCCACATTCCTGAACTTCTGTTGCTCTTTTTCTGCTCATGGTCACTGACCGATAAGATCTATGATCTTATGACTTATTGGTTTGTGTTATTCAAGTCATGCATTCCCCATTTTTATTCATTTCTGTCAGTGATTAGGGATTAAATAGGACGGATGTTCATCATTAGATCTGAGCTCATCAGTTCTGACCGAGCGGCCACGTCCTGCTGAGATTACAATCAATGTGCAGCTCAGCTGTCTGTCACCTCCACTATAATATCTCACCTTTCTGTGAGAAAACACTGATTTGCGATGAGAATGATGTCTGAACATGAAGCGCCAAGGGGATTAACTGAACGATTAACCCATTTAATGCCCCATTTTGTATTATACAATAGTTATACAATATTAAATAATTTGTTCAGCCTGAATACTTGGGATTATCAGCAACAACATTATACTGAGCCACTGTGTTATCTGGCCATTTTAAATATGCTGTGAATAAGATAAAATGTAGAAGTTTATTACAGATGTTGTTTTGTGACATTTTTAATGCAAAGTTTGAACAAAACCTGACATTGATAGCAAATGAAGTTGCGTAATTATATGAATTGGAGCTCACTGTGAAGGGCACTGTCACATGAGGGCACTCTGGTAACAGACCCAGACCCAGAGGTTTAAATCTCAGAAGACCCCTGGCAATGCGGAAACATAGGAAGACTGAACGGACCAACAAGAAAGAACCTTTTCAGGCCTACCAGGCAGGTTTTAAGTTGTTGATTAGTCTCATGGGCAGCACGGTGGCTTGGGGGTAGCACTGTCGCCTCACAGCGAGAAAGTCCTGATGGAGCAGTCTGGGTCCTTTCTGTGTGGAGTTTGCATGTCCTCCCCATCTCCGTGTGGGTTTACTCCAGGCACTCCGGTTTCCTCCCACTGTCCAAATACATGTGTGTTAGGTTATTTGGTGTCTCTAAAGTGCCCCTAGTGTATGAGTGTGAGTGCCCTTTGATGGATTGGAGCCCTGTTGACGGTTGTTCCTGCCTTGCACCCTATGGCACTGGCAGCAGCTATAAGAGTTTTTGTGTAGAAGTTGTGTGTGTGTGTGTGTGTGTAAACACACAGTGGATCTCGAGTTTTGTTTTGTTGCGATATGGAATACGTGACCAGGATTATGTGGAGACATTTTGTTGTATTTACTGAACCTTACATCTGAAAGCATGGGCATTAATATACAGTTGGCAATACTCCTATGGGTGAGACCAGGCTTAACACAGTTAAATAAATAAAAGTGAGTTAACTGGGGTTAAGTGATACAGTAATGTACAAAACAATATAAAGTAATAGGCAAAAGTGTTACGTATTCTATATTTTTCAATTAATATTATATAAGTTTTAGTGGCCACTGAACCAGTTTCTCTACATACTTTGTTACTATGTTCTTTATTGGTCAGGATCACCCTAGATCAGGTACTATTTGGGTGGTGGATCATTCTCAGCACTGCAGTGACACTGATGTGGTGGTGGTGTGTTAGTGTGTGTTGCGCTGGTATGAGTGGATCAGACACAGAAGTGCTGCTGGGGTTTTAAACACCTCAGTGTCACTGCTGGACTGAAAATAGTCTGCTAGCAAAATGTCCAGCCACAAGCATCCTGTAGGCAGCGCCATGTGAGCACTGATGAAGGATCTGAGGATGACAAACACAAAGTGTGCAACAACAGCTGAGCTACTCTGACTTTACATCTGCAAGGTGGTGCAATAATGTGAATGTCTCTAATAAAGAAGACAGTGTTTGAACAGTGGTTTAAAACTCCAGCAGCACTGCTGTGTCTGATCCAATCGTACCAGCGCAACACACACTAACACATCACCACACATTAGTGTCACTGCAGTACTGAGAATGATCCACCACCCAAATAGTACCTGATCTGTGATTATCCTGACCAATAAAGAACAGAGTAAAGGGGACTAACAAGGTATGTAGAGAAAGAGGTGAACTACAGTCTGTAATTGCAGAACTACAAACATGTAGTAATCACTAACAGTTAAGTAAAGAATAAGCAGAATATAAATTGAAAAATACAGAATGACGAAGACTTTTGCGCAATACTGTATGTTGTGTGTAACATTGTTAAGAGAAGTCGTGAAAGTTTAACTAGTCACTTAGAGGATTGGGAGTGTCTTGGGAGTGAGGACTGGAGAGTCCATGGACTCAGAAGAGCCTTAATGAAGCATAAATCCTGCTTTCAGAAACCTTTCCAAATGTCTTGGATGGGGTTGAGGTCAAGGCTCTATGTTGGCCGGTCAAAAAAAACATTACTTTATTAGTTTATACTTTGTGTCCAGGGCATTTTCATGTTAAAACAGGACATGTTGTCACAGGCCTAGTAATACACAAGTAGTTAGAAATGCATTCTACTCTTTAGCATAAAGATTTCTTTTCATTACAGATAAATGCCTAGCCCAAACTCTCAAAAATGCCCTGTACCATTTCTTCCTCCTCCTTACTTTACAATCGACACTCATTACACAGTTGACGTATTGGGCATGCTGACTTATCCTGGCCTCCACCAAACCCAGACTTATCCGTCAGACTGCCAGATGGTGAAGTGTCATTTATCATGTGTTTCATTACCACTGCTCTGATTTCATGCCAAGGTGCTTTACGCAATGCTTGTTATTACACGAGGTGACCTTAGGATCAAGGTGTGGAGGCTTGCCTTGATTGTTTGTTGTGTGCTGCTGATGCTTCCAGAAACAGCACTGACTTGTTGGCAGTGAGTGTTTTAACTAAGGAAAGGATTTTTGTGTAGTTTAACAAAAGTATTAACACACAAACTCAAATCCCCCCCAGAGCCAAACCCACATTCTTTCTACTTGCCACATTTCAAGCACCGTTGTAGTTCCTTCAGGAAATGCAAATCTAGTTACACATAACATCCTGTGCTCAGCAGTGTAGTCAGGAGCTGGTGACTAAAAGATGAATCCTCATTTTCATGGAACTGTATTGCTTTTGGAATTTACATGTAATGGACAATGCACAAAATATGCAAAGATAAGCATGTCTGGTGAAAACTCAATTAGTATCTTCAAGCACCTTAATAGGAAAGCCAGACAGTGTGGGGACTGCACATGGATGCAACAGGGTTTAACACAAACAAAACAACAAAAAAATGTATGCTTCATATGAGTAAACAAGTAAGTGTTGGAGAGACAGCAGTGGTTGTTGGCAGTTTAACTGGCCAGGGGTATAATACCCAGTAAATTATGATCTAACCGCACTTGTCAGATATTAATTGTGGACACCATGATGATTCTATTTCAATTTAAAGCTGTATACGTTTTGTAGGGAAGTGTACTTGTTTAAAGTTTGTTTGAAAAGGTCCAATTAGCCCGAGTTGTCTGTTATTTCTGTTCTTTTGTTGAGCTATATTTTTATCAGTAGAGAAATTAAGTTTGGTTGCTATGTTCAGGCAATTGCAAATTAGTGCTAAAAAAACAACACGAACAGTTATCATGATAAAACGTTTTTGTCAGATCACACATCTCTAGATGTTATGATTGTGGCTGAATTATCCAAACTTACTAATAAGAAGTGGCCATTTATCTGACCATGGAGTGCATTTCCTGCATTTTCGCTGTTCCATGACTTGAGAGTGTAATGGCTTTCATAACCATAATCCTAAGTGTTAGCTTACATATGTTTACAGTGATCAAAATATGACATTTCATTATCTATACATGCACATTTAAAAACCTTTAAGACTTTTTATGACTAAATATATCCTTAAATTATGTAAAAGTGGTTTAAATTACATCAAAAAATGGCTCATATGGATAAAATGTTCTCTAGAATAGCTTATATGGATGACCTAGAATTCTCCAGATATGTGCTGTTTGGTCCAGAGTCTTTAAGAGTATAAAGACATGTCCCAAATATAAAATCCCTGTCTGTAAGATTTGCTTAATATTATTTAACCCCCAGCCATGTTTTAAGCCTGCTTTTCCATGACAGGCGCCTCCCTTCGGACAACATGGGGCGTAGGTGTATGCATGCCCCAGGTAGAACACCTTGCTGGCTGCCTAGGGGACTGTGTTTCAGTGCGGGGAGTTGATCCCTAACTGCCCTACCTCCCTCAGACACAGGGAGTCATGTATACATGTGGCACCCAACCCAGCTAGTAAGTTTAGCCAGAACTCGAGTTGGGTCCCTGCAGTGTTGGGCTAAAGTAGTTAGACCACTGTACCTGAGTAGGTGCATGTTTAATGTAAATTTATAGCTTACATTTCGGTAAAGTATAAAACAAAACTTCTTTCAAATACTTAACTAATGGAAGTAAATGGGCTAGTTAACCTCCCAGTGTGTGTCAAATCAAATTTAAATGATTGAAAAACTGATTAAAAGTCAGTTGAACAATCTTTTCGAACTGCATTACTTCCTTTTCGAATTTACATTCCTGAATATACCTCTCTATTAATTTCCTATATTAATAGCTCTTTGAATAAATCATTGCAGTCATTTAAGATCCTTAATGCAGTTTTAATATGGAGCACTTTTAAATAATCAAGATGGAAAGAGCTGCAAAGTGGAAGTGCCTCATTTCTATTCCTGAATGTTAAGAAAAACCCAGGGGGAATTCAGGGTTTGAGTTAGTTTTCTCCGAGGTCGTTTTCTCACCAGGTCGCCCCTGTCATTTTTCATAACTGTCTCCCTTCTTACCATAATGCTCTCTGTGCACTTTTCTTCTTGGTTTGTCATTGGTCGGTTCTCTGTGCTGTGTTTATCAAACATGCATCTAACATGGGCATCTCAGTTCACGGGCCAAACTAGGGTAAGTACACCATCCTGCGTCGGCATTCCCCACACGTCCGCCACAGCATGTTTATTTAGGCAAGGCCAGACATTTGCATCTCCTGTATGTGCAGCTTGGTGAAAGCCTTACATATGGAAGGCCAGCTGGGACACGGTGCTGTACAAATGCCCTGCTAATGACTCTTGTTAACATGATGACTATACGTTGACCTTTAGGAAGGAAAACGCTCCACTAATTGCAGCAGTTGTGTTACAGAAAAAAAAAATCTGCTTCATTTTGACATTTCTAAATCATATTTGAATGGACTATGAGAAATGTCAAATGATATAAATTGCTTCAATCATTAGTATTACTACTGTGTATGGGAAAATCTATTTGTGAATGTAATGCATTTGGCTCAGTAAACATTGTGGCGGATTAGAGTATAATAAATAGATTAAGGATGAGGATAAGCTTGCTTAAAAAGGCCAAGTTTATTGTATAAAGTCCAGTGTGTAGTATAGATTACACTGGAAAATGAAGATTTTGCTTCCTGAACATTTTTGGCTATATTTTGTGGATATTTGGGCTGCTGATCACGAAAATCACCTTCAGATTTTCCTAGCATTTATTGTTTTGTAAACCGTTTCCAAAAACCTTTTAACTTGTTTGTGATTTGCATCATATTCTAAGTCTGCTAGTATGGTGCTATGCAGATGTAGTCTCAGGGGTGCATTTACATGATAAGTGGCGCCGGCGATGCCATTGTTTTATACGGAGAGCAGTGCCGCTGCTCTCTGCCGCTCGGTTTTGCTGCTTTTCTGCTCCGATTTGACACCCTGCCACTGCGCTCAAAGTTCAACCAAATTCGAACTTATCGCTGACCTTTCCGAAGCGCAGCCAATGACGTACCAAAAACCGCTCAGTCTGACAGATATGGAGGAGAAACAGCTTCTCGTTGTTTTGTAGTGCCCAAAGCTCTATAATTCCACTTTAAATGTATATCACGGCATAGTGAGGAAAAACATAGCATGGCGACTTGTCAACAGTGATAGAGCGTTGTCAAGTTTGCCCCCAGATACAGTGGGGCAAAACAGTATTTAGTCAGCCACTGATTGTGCAAGTTCTCCTACTTAGAAAAAGGAGAGAGGTCTGTAATTTTCATCATAGGTACACTTCAACTATAAGAGACAAAATGAGAAAAAAAAATCCAGGAAATCACATTGTTAGAAATTTAAGACTTTAATGTACCTTTGTGGAAAATAAGTATTTGGTCAAATAAATTGGTTCAATCAAACTTTGTAACATAACCTTGTTGGCAAAAGACAAGAGGTCAAACGTTCTTAAGTCTTCACCCGATTTAAGACACTGTAGCTGCTATTTTGGCCCATTCCTCCATGCAGATCTCCTCTAGAGCAGTGATGTTCTGGGGCTGTCGCTGGGCAACACGGACTTTCAACTCCCTCCACAAATTTTCTATGGGGTTGAGGTTTGGAGACTGTCTCGGCCACTCCAGGACCTTGAAATGCTTTTTACGGAGCCACTCCTTCATTGCCCGAGCGGTGTGTTTGGGATCATTGTCATGCTGGAAGACCCAGCCACGTTCCATCTTCAATGCTTTCACTGATGGAAGGAGGTTTTGGATTAAAATCTCACAATACATGGCCCCGTTCATTCTTCCCTGAACCCGGATCAGTTGTCCTGTCCCCTCTGCAGAAAAACAGCCCCAAAGCATGATGTTTCCACCCACATGCTTCATAGTAGGTGTGGTGTTCTTGGGCTGCAACTCAGCATTCTTCTTCCTCCAGTTGAGTTTTTACCAAAAAGTTCTATTTTGGTTTCATCTGACCACATGATATTCTCGCAATCCTCTTCTGGATCATCCATATGCTCTCTGGCAAACTTCAGACAGGCCTGGACATGTACTGGCTTAAGCAGGGGGCATGCCTGGCACTGCAGGATCTGAGTCCCTCTCGGCGTAGTGTGTTACTGATGGTAGCTTTGTTACATTGGTCCCAGCTCTCTTCAGGTCATTCATCAGGTCCCTCTGTGTAGTTCTGAGATTTTTTCTCACTGTTTTCATGATCATTTTGACCCCACAGGATGAGATCTTGCATGGAGCCCCAGATCAAGGGAGATGATCAATGGTCTTGTATGTCTTACAATTGCTCCCACAGTTGATTTATTCACACCAACCTGCATGCCTATTGTAGATTCACTCTTTCCAGCCTGCTGCAGGTCTACAATTTTCTTCCTGGTGTCCTTAAACATCTCTTTGGTCTTGGCCATAGTTGAGTTTGGAGTCTGACTGAGGCTGTGGACAGGTGTCTT
Source organism: Ancistrus triradiatus (assembly GCA_025084515.1). Classification (NCBI taxonomy): domain Eukaryota; kingdom Metazoa; phylum Chordata; class Actinopteri; order Siluriformes; family Loricariidae; genus Ancistrus; species Ancistrus triradiatus. The sequence continues at coordinate 189,455 of JAJAGP010000692.1, read as the reverse complement.
ATATACAGATAATGAGGTCAAATAGGTGCCATTAATAAAGGTAATGAGTGGAGGACAGAAGTGCTTCTTAAAGAAGTAGTTACAGGTCTGTGAGAGCCAGAAATCTTGCTTGTTTGTGGGTGACCAAATACTTATTTTTCACCATAATTTACAATTAAATTCTTTAAAAATCCTACAATGTAATTTCCTTGATTTTTCTTTCTCATTTTGTCTCTCATAGTTGAAGTGTACCTATGATGAAAACAGACCTCTCTCATATTTCTAAGTAGGAGAACTTACACAATCAGTGGCTGACTAAATACTTTTTTGCCCCACTGTAACAATTTCACATTTACATGATGTTTGATTTGCGATGCAACGTCATATGAACCCACTTTCTTTTTCTCTGGGTATTCTTTTTGCGTTCTCTCTATACGACCACAGCAAGCGCTTACTTTTAAATTAATGAAAAAATACATTTGAATGGCGGGTGTTTATTACACCTGCCGACAGTAAACGTGCGCTGATGACGTAAACACCACCTCCAGCCAAGCAGAGAACAAAGCGGCATGCATGCACAGTGAGTGTCGCGCAAAAGGATTATCATGTAAAAGCGCCCTTAGGCATGCCTGGACATGCTTAATGAGGTTAGATGCTCGCAGACAGGCTATAAAAGCTGCTCACATTTACAGTTGCTGTTTGGACACATACTGACACAGGTTTTAACACAGGTGATAGCATAGGATACTTTAATAATAGGATTTATCATCTTAAGGAAGCTATAATTCAGCAAAGATAGCTTGGTTGCATCTGTGGTGAGGACACACTTTAGGCTCAAAGACACTCCATAGCTGCATCTCATAAGAAGTTTATCTACTTTGGTTGTGAAAAATGGTGACCAAGACAAACACTGAACTCCTCACACGTATTGTACAACATGTGCAGTCAATCTGAGAGCTTGTCTCAGATGTACTCGGAAGTCAATGCCAATGACTGCTACTTCTGTCTGACCAGTGTATCTGGCATCTTTACTAAAAATAAGAAATCTATTGAATACACCAGTCTGTCTACAGCCATGAGGTCAGTTTGGCAGTACCAAAGCCATCAGAGACATGGAACCTAGATGAGGCAGACAAAGATGCCACAACTCATGAACCAGCTATGGAAAACAACTCTGATCCAGATGTTGAACACTTATGCGTGGTTATCCTTATCTGGTAACACAGCCAGAATGAAAAGACCTGGTCAGAGTCTAAAAGCTAAATCAGATTTATTACTTAATAGTGATTGAATTTGTTGCATTTGTTTTATGTTTTTCCAGATTCCTATGTGATACAGCAAATCTGAAAGTATTTTACTGTTCATATTGACATTGTCTATCATAAGTTCATTTTATTTGGATTTTTTTCCAGGAAGCAAAAGTTTTCAAAACAAGTATTGTGTTGTGTTTTAGACTCCTAAGCAGTCATATGGTTATATGAGAAGTAAAGTAGTGTGTGCGTGTGTGCGTGTGTGTGTGTGTGTGTGTGTGTGTGTGTGTGTGTGGTGTGTGTGTGTAAATAAAAAAAAACAAAACAAAACAAACAATATATATATATATATATATATATAAGTATATATATATACTTATATATATATATATATATATATATATATTGTATGTATATACATACAAGCCTTCTTATGCAGGGTACTGCCACAGTGACATTATATGTGTGTGTGTGTATATATATATATATCATATATATCTATATATCAATATATATATATTATATATATATATATAGACACACATATAATGTCACTGTGGCAGCACCCTGCATTCACATGGCACCAACATGTTGTTGCAACAAGGCATTTACAGTTACATAATTTACTAGAAACCCTTTCCAGGTGGACTGAGCAGGAGAATGTTAAAGCCTTCTTATCATAAATCAGCCAGCTGTTTTTAGTGAGACTCTGGTAGTTACAAAGTGAGATGATGCATAGAAAGACCTGCCTATATTTTAGTATTATTTTAAATGTATTCAGTCGGGTAGTAGTATGAAGTAACGTGCATGGGACTTGCAAAAGGACTTGAGCATGGTGGGAGTTAAGATTATAGTTGGCCTAATGTTAGTTAGTTTTTTAAAGTACGTGGCCTATTGTTTGAATTTCACAGTGTAATAATTATCCTGACATTATTTACCATGTTGACAAATCTGGCTTCTAGGTGTTAATGACAAAACATAATAGCTAGCCTAATGTTAGCTATTGTGCTAACTTTTCTTAGCTCCATGTGGATCAACTGATTAGTTGTTATTACAGTAGGTTGAAAGTTACGTTTCTGGCTTTCATTGCCAATTAAAGTCTTATCTTACTGTAGTCCTAAACTCCAAATCTGTTTTATGTTTGATAAATTACTATAACAATGTGCTTGATAGCCTAACATCCCAGTTTTAATAATAGTATAGCACAGTGGGTTGTTCACATGACCAATATGGAAAAGCTGTAGGAAGGAGTATCTGGTATGGGTATTGGTGGAGTTGTAGAGGTTTGGGCACCTAAGGTCAAGTTGCACATTGGGATTTTTTGATGAAGAGAAGTTCAGGGGACAAACTTTCAGTTCAGTAAGAACACTCAAGCTCTGAGACATTATGGAACCACCAAAAATCAGAAACCTTACTAGTGAAATTGCTTCCATTTTGTATTTCTTTGTAGGCTAATACAATGTATGTTCATGACAAATCATATAATCAGCATAAATGCTTTAGTGAAAAGGAAAAACATGCAAAAACACGAGGTTTGATCCAGGTGCCCAAACTTTTGCTAATGCCAATTTTGTAGTTGAATGTAATGTTTAAGTTTATGTAATGCATTATGCTGTGACCTGTAAAGGGAGATAAACTGAGTAGAAAAAACTGAATGGGTATAGTATGTTATATTTGATAATAATTAATAATTGTGAAAATAAGTTGGTCTTTTCAAGTCAGCTTATCTTTTAAATGTTTGAATTTACTATCAAGGGGTGTGCTTCCCAAAAACATGTAATTTGCTAACGTAGTTATCTTTGGGTTCTTTGGGGTTATTCAGATTAAAAGAAGCCAGCTGTAAAAAGCCTAACATGTGCCACAAAAAATGAAGGGTTGCCCAACTTTCATTCTGGTCACGCACTTACCAACCAAAGTAATTCTGATGGCAATTTTACATGAGGGTGTGAAAGAAAATTTTAGGATTAGAAGGTCAAATCGCTGTACAAAGAATTAGAATTATTGACACAGCTTCTTGGCATTATAATGGTGCATGGGGTAACAGCACACCAGCACACTGCACCACAGGTGTAAATAAGTTCTAAAAAAAAACTGAAAAGGAACTGCTACTCAAGAGTGGCCACTGTTTGCGTGTCCCGACATGTCTAGTCGTTTTTATGCAGGCATATAGCTAGGTTTGTGCTTTCAAAAAGCTGTTGAAATTCACAAATATGAACATAGAGTATGTTAATGCTGTAAACATGTGGTACATATACCATACAGAATGATAAACTAATATACTGGGAAATAAAACTATGTGTATGAGAAATTCTGAGTATTATTTGGGGATTAACTTAAACTTAGAATTGGGCTATAAATGTTCACTGGTGCACTGCATCATCATGAAAACCTTACTTTAAAAATCCTCACATTTTATTATAGCATGAAGCATGGACTTAACATTCCTGAAATCCATTTAACCTGTGGAGTTTTGCAGTAGCACCACACGATGATTATGAATCATGGTGATACGTCTGTACTAATGCAGAGGTATTAGTACTAAATATAATCATTGTGTGATGCTACAGCAAAACTCCACAGGTTGAATAGATTTCAGGAATGTTAGGTCCGTGTATAACATCTGAATTATTTTACGTTTTTCTAAGCAAATCTATACTTTTCCACAAGAAACGTTAAAAGTAAGCTTTTTCCACGTTTTTCCCTCACACATTAAACCTCTTTTACCTGTGCCAACTATTGATGAAGACAGGAGGATAGGGTTTTTAATTTAGTTTGAATTTTGACTATTTGAGGAGTTCGACAGATTGTCCAGTCTAATGTAGAAAGTGGGGGCTTTTTTAAATAATACCGAATTTGATCATTTCTCATAAGAACATGCACCAATGAACCCACTTCCACATACTAACAGTAATTAAGCTTGTCCTTTTTAATTATATGCGAAGACATAAAGGCTGTAGGCCACTTTAAATAAAGCCCTAAAGAATGTTTTGTAAATATTTAGTCAATGGAAACTAGTTATCCTTATATTAATACTGTATGAGTGGACAATAATAATAATAATAATAATAGTAATAATAGTAATAATGACAGTGGTATGTTCAGTGTGTCTTCAGCTAAGTGTTTCCAGATCTATGGATACTCTCAGATCTTCCTTAAGTACTGTCTTGTTATATCATGTTTATCACGTTATTGCTGCCAACCACTTGACTGTATTGAGACTTTAAATGTTATGTGAATAAGATCTAAATATTGCTCACATTAAATCATTAGTACACAGCCATTGGGTATCATTATTTATACTGTATGAATGGATATATACAGTGGTGTTTGAAAGTTTGTAAACCCTTTATAATGTTCTATACATCTGCATAAATATGACCTAAAACATTATCTACTTTTAGGACTTGTGTGAAAATCTGATAAAGAGAACCCAGTTAAACAAATGAGACAAAAATATTCGTGCCATGATACACTTCCACAAACGTGTTGTGAAGAGCAGACTTTGATAGATCCCTGTCTTTAAATAAAACAAGGTGCCCACTCACACCTGATTGTCATCCCATTGATTGAAAAGGACTAAGTTCACCTTCAAATTAACTGCTAATCCTAGAGGTTCACATATTTTTGCCACTCACTAATATGTAATATCGGGTCATTTTCCTCAATAAATATATGACCAAGTATAGTATTTTGGTCTCATGTGTTTAACTGGGTTCTCTTTATCTACTTTTAGGACTTGTGTGAAAATCTGATGATGTTTTAGGTCATATTTATGCAGAAATATAAAAAATTCTAAAGGTTTCACAAACCTTCAAGCACCACTGTACTGTATTTGTGCTGGTCATAGAAATAATAGTATATATGTAGTTTAATATACTCAAGAGTTCTTCACAGATTGTTAAAAGACCAGAGTTTAAGATGAAAAATCAAATTGAAATCAAAATGAAGCATAGGAATAATCGAACATGAAAACATGAATGTTACATACCAATAAGATATAATAATGAGTTGAGTTCAAATGTGGTCTGTTGAAATGTAAAACCATTTCTGAAATAGTTTTTTTTACCAGTATATACATAAATATATGTATATTTCATTACTAGTTACATATTAATAGTTTACATATGTTTATAAACCGGTTTAAGCACTGGCAAATGGTAAGTCAAGTCAAGTCAAGTCAGATTTATTTATATAGCGCTTTTTACAATGGAGCATTGTCTCAAAGCAACTTTACAAGTTTAGATTACCTCCTAATAACTATGTCCAATCCCAAATTGAGCAAGCCTAGGGCGGCAGTGGCAAGGAAAAACTCCCTAAGTGTTATGAGGAAGAAACCTTGGGAGGACCAAGACTCAAAAAGGGACCCAACCTCCTTGGGCGGCGTAGATGATAAATCTAAGAAATAAATGCATCATCTAGTAATGATTTATGAATGTTCAGATTATTAGTAATGTATTAACAGCAAGTACATTTCTTTGTTGTAGATAAAGCTATTCTAACAACATCAAGTATCTTTTTGTATTTTTTCTAGTTTATCGCTCTTAGAGGAGTTTGACTGTAGCTGTAATGAACTGGAGTCTTTACCCCCAACCATTGGCTACCTGCACAATCTCCGAACCTTTGCGGCTGATGAGAACTTTCTGACGGAGTTACCAAGAGAGGTGAGTGACATAGTGTGCTGACAGAAACAGACTGAAAAATGATGTCTTTTCTGTATCCTTCCTGTGCTTTCAGAACCCATGCTCTGCTTTGCGTCTGATCATTCCATGGCATAATAACAGGTTTTTACATAGTCCTAACTATAGAGTATTAACGACATTTCATACAATAAGTACCAGAGCTGCAAAGTCTGAGGTTGAAAGTGAGTTCATATTCCCTTTTCACTGTAGTCTGTCATTGCACCCTTGAATAAGGTGCTAATTGCTAAGTTAGGATGAAACGATTCTGCACCACCTTATTAACTTCTCTTCTTCTTGGTTGCAGTTTCAGACTGTGTGCCATGTTTGATGGGTCTTTAAAAACCTTTCTTAAACTGTTCTCTATAAAGAGAAGCTGTTCTGATTGCGTAAAAATCTTGCCTGAGATAATGGTTATCTTACATGCTAAGATTTTATTAGTCAGGTTTATTAACCAGGTTATATACAGTCGTATGAAAAAGTTTGGGAACCCCTGATAATTTTCATGATTTTTCTTTATAAATCATTGGTTGTCCAGCTCAGCAATTTCAGGTAAATATATCATATAGCAGATGAACACAGTGATATTTGAGAAGTGAAATTAAGTTTATAGGTTTTGCAGAAAGTGTGCAGTAATTATTCAAACAAAATTAGGCAGGTGCATAAATTTGGGCACCCTTGTCATTTGAATACCTTTAGCACTAATTATTGGAACCTCCAAAGACCTACAACCTCATCTTGCTGCAGATGGGTCACTGTCATCGTCAACTATTACAGCGCACTTTGAACAAGGAAGAGGCTGTATGGGAAGAGTTAATGCAGAAGAAGCCTTTTCTGCAGACATGCCACAAACAGAGTCACTTGAGGTGTGCTAACAGCAAATTTGGGACAATCCAGCTTCATTTTGGAATAAAAGTGCTGTGTTACTGATGAAACTCTAAAATTGAGTTATTTGGACATAACAAGGAGCGGAAAACGACACAGCATCCCAAGACAAACACTGCTACCCACAGTAAATTTGGTGGCGGTTCCATCATGCTGGGGAACTGTGTGGCAAGTGCAGGTACTAGAATCTTGTTAAAATGAGGGTCGAATGGATTCCAGTAAATATCTTCCAGATTCTGGAAGAACAATGTTAACGAATCAGTGACAAAGTGCCACCGAGGCCAACGACCTCAAACCGCTCAAATCTACTAAGGATTCATCAGAGGAACCAGCTACAACGTTCTGGAATGGCCATCTCAGTCCCCAGACATGGAATTTACTGAAACTGTGGGCTGTCCATGCTCGGACACCATCAAAACCTGACTAAAACTGGAGATGTTTCTAAGAAGAATGCGTCCAAAGCACCTTCAACCAGAATCCCAGGACTGGAAGCTGTAGGAGCGTTTAGCGGCTGTTCTTTCTACAAAAGGAGAATCTACTAAATATTGATGTAATTTTTCTGTTGGGGTCCCAATTATGCACCTGCCTTAATTTGTTTGAATATTACTGCACACTTTCTGTAAATCCTATAAACTTCATTTCCACTTCTCAATATCATGGTGTTCATCTGCTCTTATGATTATATTTAACTTGATGCTGATCTGAACAACCAAGATTTATAAACTAAATCATGAAAATTATCAGGGGTGCCCAAACTTTTTCATACGACTGTACACTAATGAATCCAAAGCACTATGATCACTCACAGATTAAATAAGGACTAATATAGATTCAAGTCAAGTTCAGTCAGATTGTATTTATATAGCGCTTTTTACAATGGAAGCATGTCTCAAGCACTTTTACAAGTGTGATTATCTCCTAATAACTACGTCAATCCCAAATTGAGCAAGCTAGGGAGCAGTGGCAAGGAAAAACTCCATAAGTGTTATGAGGAAGAAACCTTGGGAGGACCAAGACTCAAAAGGACCCAACCTCCTTGGGCGGCGTAGATGATAATCTAAAGAGCGAAACTAAAGTCATGGAGTCAAGTTAAAATAAAATGTTGAAGTAGGCACATCGACATTAAGTGGCCCGGGTATGATGGGGAGATGTCTCGTTATAGCTGCACATGTCGTGGTCTGGGATATAGCGTGTTGTTAAAGTGAACTGTGAGTCTAAGTTGCATGTTGGATGCAAAAAGAAACAGGCATGAGTGAGACCTGAGTAACTCCGATGACTGGATCAGAGCAGATCAGAAACAGAAAGATTTGTCACATGTAAACACGAACCTGATTGTAGTGACGTGTTTGGTAGAGCGTTCTTATAAGTAATGATACGTAGTTATTTTTAAAACTGTACATTAACCTACAGTTGGCCCAAATCATAACACAAGCTTATTTTATAAGTGAAGATTAGGAGTCCGGCTCCCCGACGCTAGAGGGTAGCCATCGACCAGTTTCGGCCTGGCTACATTTGGTGTGATCGCGCATGCGCCAGAACTCATGCATGATCAGCGACACTGCTGGCTCATGTATTTAAGAGCACGCTAGAGTCAGTCAGGTGCTGCATTCCTCTGCTTTACATAAGGCAGCCGCCTAAGAGACATCACCCGTCTTGTACGTCCCCTCGTTTAATGTTTAGGGATAATGGTAGACTGCAATTTCGTTGAATCGCAGCCACGGTACAGCTAGGAGGCCGGAGGTGAGGTAGTTTGTTAGCATAGGGACAGATCCTGCCACTAATCCTCAGTGTTCGCCAGTTTTTTCACAGAGGCAAACTGTAACAATAAAGTATTGAAAAATCTCCTGTAATTCCAGCAGTAATGGATTGAAAGTGAAAAGTAAAAGCAAAACACTTCAGAATTCAGTATTAGCATGCTAACTGTATTCTGGAGTGTTCCGGAGTGTATTCTGTAGTGTTCTGGAGCATTAAGTTCCTGTTTCCCTTTCGGTTGTCAATCAATACACCCTTTTTAGTACCAATGGAGACGTATTTGCACTAACAATGCAGTGCTGTAGATGTAAAAATAAAGAAAAACATGATGAAGATGGCGCAGAACTTCAGTGAGCAACAGATATTGTGAATCTGAGCCACTCAATCACTGTATACTGAACCGTGAAATGAGTTCCGGCTGAAATGAGTGGCTTGATTCATACACATTTAAGCGAGTGCACCAGGTACCAAGCAAGCGATGAGAACCGAGACAAGTTTTGCTGCATCGAGAACCGAATTGGTGGAGAAGCAAGATACCACTGTATTAGTGTTTAATAACCTTGTTTTTCCTAACTGAAAACATGGTCAAAACTGCTTGTTTTGTTGAGTTTCTAAATGAGATTATCACAGCCTTTGCTAGGCACAATGGTAAATATATCAAATTTCTTCACATTTTAATTCATACATTTTATAATGTCAAGTCAAGTCAGATCTATTTATATAGCGCTTTTTACAATGGAGCATTGTCTCAAAGCAACTTTACAAGTTTAGATTATCTCCTAATAACTACGTCCAATTCCCCAAATTGAGCAAGCCTAGGGCGGACAGTTGCAAGGAAAAAAAACTCCCTAGTTCTAGGAAGAAACTTGGGAGGACCAAGACTCCCACCTCAAAAAGGGACCCAACCTCCTTGGGCGGCGTAGATGATAAATCTAAGAGCGAAACTAAAGTCATGGAGTCAAAGTTCGAATAAAATGTGAAGTATGCACATCGACATTAAGTGGCCCGGGTATGATGGGGCTGGAGCTGATGACGGAAGCAGCTTGAGTGGAGCTCCAGCAGATGAACATCATGTGTGGGGCTGGAACCCCCCAAACACAGCTCGGAGAGAAAACAGAAAATCGAATTAGTTATTGATTAAGAGCACAGTGTCTATTAACAATCACTGATGCCAAGTGTAGCATGAGACCCCGGCAGCATTAGCTATAGCAGCATAGCTAGAAAGAGGAGAACTGGTAGGAAACACAGCCAAGAGGGATCACATGAGACATTGGCAACCCCACGGGAGGCAGAAGACAGCAGCCCAACGTCTCTGATCACCATTCTTTGACTATGAACCCCCAGTTCTGCCCTTATTCTAATTCTAAATGTATTGGATAAAATGTAACAAAGTTTGAGCACCATTCCAGAACCTCTAGTGTTTTTTTCTGACTGCTTGCTAATGGTTAATTTAAAATTGCAGAGGAGTGTCATATTTAATTCTGTCTGTCTGCATATGTTATGGTAACACCTGTTTATTTTAGAAACATACCAGACGTGTAATTTGGCTTAAACTTTGGCAGAAGGCAGTAACTGTGGCAAATGTAAGACAGCGTTTGTTATTTAGGGGGTGGGGGAGGTTTTACCTGAGCCTGCCTTGGCACTTAGATCTCCATCTGTCAGCTTTTTATGTCAGAGCCTCTCTAGAAGGTTATGTGTCCATGTTGTTGGTTATGTGCCCGACAACAGAGCCACTCTGTTCGATGCTTAGATTTCCGCAAAATGTCTGAAGTACTGTACAGGACATTTTCTTTCAACAAGAAAAACGTTGTTAAGCCACATCACTATCTCTTTCTCTGCCCTTCACTAACCTCACTAGCCATGAGGTATAGACAGACTACAGTGTCATTTCCAGTTTGAGAGAGCACAGCCAGAGAGGGAGAGAATGAGGAAGAAAGAGGACACTGAAGAAATGACACACTTTCAGAGATATTTCCTCTTTCATTGCAGATTGGAAACTGCAAGAATGTCACCGTTATGTCCTTGCGCTCCAATAAGCTGGAATTTCTACCCGATGAAATCGGACAGATGACGAAGCTACGTGTTCTCAATCTCAGTGACAACAGGTAACATTTCTTCCATTTGTGTGAACTTGTCAGCCATTTCATGACATTTACCTGGTTCCAACTAATACCCATTCAGCACAATTCTTTTTGAACCATTATTAGATATGTCAGGAGATTCAGATATTTAACTGTTTTAATTGCATGATCTTTAAAATTAAAACCACTGACGGGTGAAGTGAATAACACTGATAGGCCAATGTTCTACTGGGAAACCATGGTCATGGCAATCATGTGGGTGTTAATTTGACATGTACCAACTCCCTAAATGTTGTTGCAGAGCAGGTACACCCCTTAATGGCAACGATACTCCCTAACGGCATTAAGGCCTCTTTAAGGCCTATTTCATTATGGCCACACTGTAAAATTATTCAGGAATGGTTTGAGGAACACGATAAAGAAGTGTAGATTGACCTCCACATTCCTCAAATCTCAGTGTGATGGAGCATCTGTGGGATGTGCTGGACAAAGAAATCCGATCCATGGAGGCCCCACCTCGTAACTTACAGTAACTTGTCCACGCTGGCGTTTGAACTAAAGACTAAAGTTTGTTTGACATGTTTATAGACTTTTTTATGCACGTTACTCGTGTTTGTGCCTGACTTTCCGCTACTTGTTCATAGCAAGCTGCAAATGGTGTTTGTAAGTGTATGTTCCTGTCCTGTTGTAAGTAGTACTCCTCTGTTTGTCCTCCACTACCTGTATATTCTATCTAACCTATAACATAAACTGGTTCACGTTAATTACATTGAGTTTCTGTTTCATCTGGATGATCCTCCGTGTTGTTCGTAATACTGTAATAATGCATTTTTGGCTTTCATCCAATAAAAGTATCAGGTCCTTCATGCTATCCTCTGTAAGTGTCATGGCTTTCTCCTACACAGGGTCGTAACAACACATTACTGTCATTTCTATAATTATTGTGAATTTCCAAAAATTAAAAGAGGTTTAGTATTTGTATAACAGTTTAGGCTTCGGACGTGATGGAATGCTGCGTAGATGGTAGTGTTCCACTCGTGTTTATGGCAGTGTCTCTGATAGATCTATGTTTCATTTGCAAACAGTTTTATTATGGAAAATGCCCTTTATATTTACATTACAGTATCATTAAAAGGCTATGACTGTGTGATTATGGTAATGTCCTGTCAGTGTCCATATCAGTCAACGTCCTGTTTCACCAACATGATGCGGACGTTAAATGGTGCGTACCTGTAATAGTTATAATTTTGTGAGTCCAGCATAGATATTATCACGACTGAATGCTGACATCTTGTCCATACAAATCATCGCTACAAAGCTAAAGTCTCTATTATTGTTGCTCCCAATAATTCTTCTCTTGCTTTGCTTTACAGCATTTAGCAGACGCCCTTATCCAGAGTGACTTACAGTTGATACAATCTTACAATCCAAGCAATTGTGGGTTAAGGGCCTTGCTCAACAGTGGCAGCTTGGCAGAGGTGGGATTTGAACCCTGGACTTCTGGTTCAGAGTCCAGTACCTTACCCGCTAGGCTACCACAGTCCCATGACGGAATGTTCTGAATCCTACAGTAATTTAATTTGAAGAAATAAAACAAAATATCATTTGTATCTTAGCAGTGCTTAGCATCTTTTTTTCAATCGTTTTCTGCATGCAACCTAATTAATTGATGTCTTTACGAGCTCTGTGTCATATATCCACTCTGGTCCTACTAAATCGGATCCATTCCAATTAAACCAACCAGCACTGAACACATCACAGCCATTAAAGTGCTTGTATTGTTGGCCAGTTAAATGGGTATGTCTCAAACCAACAGCTCTTAATGTCTGTAGATTTATTCTTTCTAAGACTTTGGAAAAAGACCCTGTTGGACCTTTGAGCAAGGTCCCTACAAGCATACGCTTAATTGCCTGGCTTTGTAAAACTGAATCAGTTGTAAGTCACACTAGATGGGGGCATGTGCCATATGCTGTAAACATATGGTTGTTTTAATGTGTGTTCTTCTTTTCTAGGTTGAAGAATCTTCCCTACACTTTCACTAAACTGAAGGATCTTGCTGCACTATGGCTATCTGACAATCAGGTGCTTAATTCTGTATTTGTTTTTCAATATTTTTATTTCACTGAACCACGGAGCAGGGCATCACAGGAGACGCATTTTTGCTCACTGACTGATGTCACAACCCATACTCTAGGTGGTCGTATACTCTTAAAGTGTGGATCAGCAATCTGTTAATAAATTTGAAAATAAGAGTAGCAAAGAACCTGTTATGATATGTGCTACTGTCTTATGTTTTTCCCACCTGTGGGACAAATTCTGGAGGTGTTCCCTTCAGAAGTGATCAGCCTTGTAAGGAGTACTTTGAAGAAGTTCATTTTATTATCAATAAAAGTTTAATGATAATAACATTTAGAAAGTAATTAACATCTGCTTTAACAGCTTCTTGTTTCTTTTCCTCACTTTTTATTACTTTTATTCATAAAACAAACCCACAAATTTAAAAACAAACAGACAGACCTTTCAGTTTCTTTTTGGTTTACATGTCAGGGTGTTACCAAATTTGTTTTTGTTTAAAAAAAGAATAAACAATTGTTATTTAAGTGCATCCCTTGCATTTACATGTATTGTATTTATTTCAATTATCACACTACCTACTGTGTAACTCATAAGTGATGTGTAGTCTGCTGTTTATATCGGTATCAGTAGTTTATATTTGAAATTAAGCACTAGAAGGCGTACACCTCAGACGGGCTTAGTGATATTTTAGAATGGACTGTAGCATTTGCTTTTCAGCTGCTAGTATTCCGAAAAGGGTGGTGGTTACTGTTGAGCTATGTTGAAATGCTGTGTAGTGCAAAATGGAGAATAAAATGGGTAAAGCTATTACTAAATGTAAGCATACACAAGACAACTAATGCGCCAACCAAAACCCTGGTACCATGGCATCTTTCATTTACATTTACAGCATTTAGCAGATGCCCTTATCCCTTATACACAGTTACAATCCAAGCAATTGTGGGTTAAGGGTCTTGCTCAAGGACCCAACAGTGGCAGCTTGGCAGAGGTGGGATTTGAACCCTCGACCTTCTGGTTCAGAGTCCAGTACCTTAACCACTAGGCCACCACAGTCCCATAAGCATATAGAAGCATATAGAAGTCAATATAGTACATAGAGGTAGAGCACCTCCAATTATTTTTAAGTTTCACTCTTTAGCTGTTGGTGCAGTGACATCAGTGTCTTTTCAAATGTCTGTTCTATACAAATGTGCTAACTCTGAAGCAAACTGGATTAGGTTATTGCATGCACAGCTAATACTGTGCTGGATCTTGCGTAATTATGTTGTCTTTTCCTCATAAATCTATTGCAGTCCAAAGCCCTCATCCCCCTGCAAACAGAGGCTCATCCTGAAACCAAACAGAGGGTGCTCACCAACTACATGTTCCCCCAGCAGCCACGGCACGATGAAGGTGAAAATGAAACGCCGACTTTGCTAACGTCTACACCACAGATCCTCGCATTTGAACCGATCTCACTGTGGGTAATGTGTGTGCAGATTATCAGTCAGACAGTGACAGCTTCAACCCTGCTCTGTGGGAGGAGCAGAGACAGCAAAGAATGACTGTGGCTTTTGACTTTGAGGACAAGAAAGAGGATGAGGACAGCGCTGCAAAAGTCAAGGTTCCGCTGACTTCTTTTGTGTGTTAGAGTAAACACTGACAAATGTTTGAACATAGTGCAAGATGGTATATAGTAGAAATGAGACACCAGTAGGAATTGGAACAAATAATGTTGATGCGTGGCTCAAAGGGTCTTTAGCATTTTGTGGTTTTGATTGTAAAGCATCTCCTGTCAGCACCATGCATACATTAGTCATTGTAGGTCAGTCACTACACTAAAGAGCGGGTCTCTCAAATCTGAAAGCTGGTTAAGAAAAATGGGACATCCGTGGTCATATAGGGGTTTACCTGAACATTTTAATAGGAATTATTTTAGACTGCTTAGGACTTGTTGTTAATTCGTTCCACAAGGCATGTTGAGAACCGAAAACAACAAATGTACATTGAATTAATCTGTTCCAGACCCCCAGAAAATCCACACTGTATAAGGCATTATATGCAATAAAGCAGTTGTATTGTACAAGTGCTCCCTGATTTATGAAGGGGATACATTCTGACAAATCCGTCATAACTTAAATTTATCATAAACTGGGAGTTAAACGAGTGTTTGGTCTATCCTAGCGGAGACGAGGCTGAAGTTAGTTTCTTATTCGTATTTTCCGGTTCACCTTAAACGACTGCAGTTACATTATGGCGCCTCTAGGTGGAGATTCCGCTTCATGATAAGTAATGATAAGTAAGTTAATGTTTAAAACAGTTACATTAATCTACAGTTGGCCAAAATCACTAACACAAAGCTTATTTTATAATATAGTTTTGAAAAATCTGATGTAATTTACTGAGTAATGGACTGAAAGTGCTGTACTGTACTGTAGATGCAAAAATGAAGAAAACACAATAAACACAGCGAAGACTTTCTCTGAGCGAGGGTTATTGTGAATCTGAATCACTGTGTACCGACTCGTTAATCGAGAATCATGAATCGCGCGACTCGACTCATACAAGTTTAAGCAAGTGCACCGAGTCCAAAGCGAACCGAGATTTTTCTAGTCAAAATGTTTCTCATCAGAACCAAATTGGATGAGTCGGGGAACCAAGGTACCACTGTAGTTTACTTAATAACCCTTAGAGTCAGTCAAACATGGGATTAAGTCGTGTGTTATTTCAGATTGTAACACAATTCTAAGCATTCCAAGCAACACAGTTAATGTCTTTCGAAAGTACTGGCTTTAGTTATTATTATCATTATTATTATTATTTTATTATTATTATTAGTAGTAGTAGTAGTACTGGCTTGTGATGGTATACACATAGAAGAAAATTTGTCAGTCTAGCAGAAACCATTTGCTGTATTTATTAAAATAAATTTGCCATTCCTTTCTTTTATAAACAGACAAACAAAAAAGATTCTGTACATTTAGATCTACATGTTGAATTAGCTTAACATTACAGGATGAGTGAAAAACAAACTGACACAGAGAGTAGGAGCTTTACACATAAACACACATACTTAACGTGTGCAAACAGGAGAGTTAGGTACATTAACTTGTGAATTATTGCACATAGTTTACTTTTATTCAGAATTTTTTTGGTTGTTTGGTGAGCTGTCTTGTTATATATAGTCACTCACCAATCACTTTATTAGGTACACCTCCTTGTTTCTACATTTAGTGTAAATTGTGTCAGTTCCACTTACCATGTAGAAGCATTTTTTTAGTTCTACAAATACAGACTGTAGTCCATCTGTTTCTCTACATACTTTCTTAGTCTCCTTTACTCTGTTCATTAATGGACAGAACCCCCACAGATCAGGTACTATTTGGGTGCTGTATCATTTCAGTACTGCAGAGACACCGGTGGTGTGTTAGTGTGTGTTTTGCTGGTACGAGTGGATCAGGCACAGCATTGCTGCTGTTCATTTTAAACACTGTTCACTCACTGTGCATTTTATTAGACACATCTTCCTTTTTGCTCCACCTTGTAGAAAGTCAGAGACATTAGCCCATCTGTTGCTGCACAGTTTGTGTTAGTCATCCTCTAATCCTTCATCAGTGCTCACAGGATGCTGCCTACAGCATGCTGTTGGCTGGACACTTTTGGTTGGTGGACTAGTTTTCAGTCCAAAAGGAAAAATGAGGTGTTTAAAAACTCCAGTAGCGTTGTAATCTTGAACATTTTAATGTCTATTTTTTATCTTTGGATATGTAAGTATTCTAAAAATTGGATCAGTGAGTGTCCTGTTTTTTGCTTGTACCATCTTATTGGTTTAGTCGGCTCCCTGCTTTTCTCACTCCCGGTGTGTAGGTCGAGATTAATCTGAAACGATATCCCACGCCTTACCCAGAGGATCTGAAAAACATGGTGAAGTCAGTGCAGAACATGGTGGGCAAAACCACTCACCCTCTGAGCACAGACAAATGCTCATCAGGCACCAACATGGAGCTGCACGCCACAGACTCGTACGAGCCCAAGTGGCCTCATGCGCCCAAGGAGGTAAGATAAAGTATCACTGGTCAAATGACATGTTTTGTTTATTTTCTAAAGGGAACCGTTTTAAAATATATGTTGACAGTACTGTGCAAGTGTCTTAGGCCACCATTAGATTTGTTTTGGTATAATGGTTTAATGATCATATATAACATATTGTTGGTGATAAGACCCAAAAATTTGCTAAAACTCATTGTGAGTTTTAGCACAGTTTAGCCTTTTTACCCCTGTCACTCAGCGAAAAAGTGGTTTCTTGTCTGCTGCTCTTACAAAATCACCATTCCTGATCAAGCTTCTTTAGACTGTAGAAGGATCAACTTGGCATCCCAGTGAAGCAACCAGATGCTGCTATTGCTAAAGTATAAGGGGAGGTCACACTAAATACTTGCCACTCTACCCTAAATAATCTGTTTTTCTCATTGTTTTCTGTATTTATAATAATGCATGCACATTTCCTGTATTTTCTGCTTGTATTCTAATAGAGTCTAATATATAATAATGGTATGTCTAATCTAATGGTGGCCTAAGACTTTTGCACAGTACTTTATGTTCTATATATAATAGTATATTAATGTCTGAAAACATTGTCTGGAAAATTAACAAAACATGCCACTGAACCATGAAGACCCAAAATGTGCCCAAGTCTGTACTGAGTCAATCTCTCTGTTATCATAATCTGTAATGTGGGGTCACCACTGGTCTGGTCACATGACATCTGCAGACTCACACCCTAAGGATGGGACTCTGGAACCTCCTCTGGTGATATTAGAGAGGTGATCTGGTAACTACACACAGAGAGCTGACCTTAACATTGCCTGTACCCCAGAATGCAACGCTATAGCCAGCAGAAGCAGGGATCGAACCAGAGTAGCTCAGTCGGTAGAGCCCTTGTTCCCGGTGCTCAGCCTTTCATTCTCGTTCGATCTGTTTGGATCAGGTCTTTGGATGTCATCTGGACTAGACCAGAGGTGTCCCCACATTACAACAATCTAATAAACAGACAAACAAGTGTAATTTGCATTTGCTTTATAAAACTCCTGTTTCATGGTGATTGTGGTTTTAAAGAATGTAATTAATAAAAAAAGTTGGTCATAGTACAGTGTATGGAAAAAATAAGGATGTAGTTGGGTCATATACAGTGGTACCTCGGTCCTTGTCGGTAATTCTTTCCAGAATGCTCGTCGAGTACCGAAAACGTCAAGTAGCAAGCAAATGTTTCCCATAGGGAATAATGTATGTGTTCCAGAACCCCATGAGATCCACACTGTATAAGGCATTATATATATTATAAAGGATTCAGTTTTTCTTTTTTCCTTTCGAATGGCTGTCAATACTAACCTTTTTAGGACCTGTGGTGATTTATTTGCACTAAGAATACAGTACTGTAAATGCAAAAATAAAGAAAAAAAAAAGAATAAACAGGATAAACACAACGGAGATCTTCATTGAGAAATGGCTATTGTGAATCTGAATCACTGTGTACTGCATGACTCGTGAATCATGAATCGTGAATCAAGGTTTGGCTGAAACGAGTCGCACGGCTCAGCTCCTACAAGATTAAGCAAGTTCACCAAGCACCGAGCAAACACGAGAACTGAGACAATTTTTTTAGACAAAATGCATCGAGAACCGACTTCGAGTTCTGAGGTGGTCGAGAATCTAGGTACCACTGGTTCAGAAGATGTTTACACGCCTAGAGAATTAGACCCCAAAGGCGACACGAGCAAGAGTTTACAAATGAGAGCTTACAAAATGCACTAAATGATCAGACTAAATTGTAGATAAATAAATTGTAGATAAATGAACTCCCTCTAAATGCATTCTGGTCTAAGATGCAAGTTCTGGGAATGAGTTTCAGAGCTGCCTGTGATCCTCACCATGATAAGCAGGCTAAAAAAGAACAATGACTTCAATTGAGTTCACCAAATTCTTGCTTTAAGCATGCAACATTGCCTCGGTCTGTGTTGTTGGCAGGTGACCGAGAGAGATATGAAAGACTTCTCCAAGCCTCCTATGCCTGAGCAAGGTATCATCATGAACTCAGCCATCGACATCCCAAAGCGAAAGGATAAGGAGGATCTTCATGAGAGTTCAGAGGTACAGCTTTGTACAACTTATTCAGTACACCTTATCAAAGAAAACATACAATGATGACAGTATCTGTTTCTTAAAGTCATTTTAGAAATAAAGTGTGCAACACAACTGTAATTCTGTCAGCAGTGTAAAACTCTCTCAACCTCCTAGGTTCAGCCATCAATATTCATGCCAGATATGATCATAACTGGGTTTAAAACCAAATGGTTGCGACTTTGAGCAAAATAATTCTGGCTTTCATTATTTGTTAATGTTTTTTGTTATCAGTGTGATACATGGCTTTCAGAGGTCCAGAGTGTTTGGCATGCACAGCCAATGTCAGGAGGTGCTCGTCCTAAATTACCACATCAGAGTGCTGACTGCAGTAAGAAACCAAGCAAAAATCAATGGGATCGTTTCATCTCTGAAAGCTGCCTCCCGCTGATAGCCAGGCCAGCACTGCTGCTTTGTTTAGTACTCAGGGGAATGATACATTTATTTGTGGGACTATGGATTCACAACCAGCAGGGGCTGTTTCATTCTTGATGTAGAAATTGATTTGGTATTTTACAGTCCATGGAATGCTTTTGAATTAGTGGTATTATGGGTTTATATATATATTCACGGTATTGTAACTTGCTCAGTTATATCACACTTTTACTGCATCGGTTTTCAGCTAAATTAATAACAGCATAATATTTAAGTTGGCCAGTGAATTTATTTCACACTGTAAATGTCTTTAATTTTTCAGTTATGCAGACTATCTGCTATTTCTAATGGTAGTAAGATACAAATTTTTTACACTTTACTATTTGTGCCTCATTATAGGAAAATGGCTGTATTGTCAACGTTTCAAATACTCAAATAAATTTAAGTAAATATTCGAATATTTCAAATAAATACTTTCCATGTTCAAGCATATTGTAATCATCCTGCTTTCAATAGTGTCAGCGTAATACAGTGGTGCTTGAAAGTTTGTGAACCCGTTAGAATTTTCTGTATTTCTGCATAAATATGACCTAAAGCATCATCAGATTCAGAAGTTATACAAGTAGATCAAGAGGACCAAGTTAAACGAATGAGACAAAAATATTATACTTGGTCATTTATTTATTGAGGAAAATTTTCCAATATTACATATTAGTGAGTGGCAAAAGTATGTGAACCTTTGCTTTCAGTATCTGGTGTGACCCCTCCTGTGCAGCAATAACTGCAACTAAACGATTCCTGTAACTGTTGATCAGTCCTGCACACCGGCTTGGAGGAACTTTAGCCCATTCCTTCGTACAGAACAGCTTCAGCTCTGGGATGTTGGTGGGTTTCCTCATATTAACTGCTCATTTCAGGTCCTTCCACAACATTTCGATTGGATTAAGGTCAGGACTTTGACTTGGCCATTCCAAAACATTAACTTTATTCTTCTTTAACCATTCTTTGGTAGAACGGCTTGTGTGCTTAGGGTCGTTGTCTTGCTGCATGACCCACCTTCTCTTGCGATTCAGTTCATGGACAGATGTCCTGCCATTTTCCTTTAGAATTCTCTGATATAATTCAGAATTAATTGTTCCATCAATGATGGCAAGCCTTCCTGGCGCAGATGCAGCAAAAACAGGCCCAAACCATGATACTACCACCACCATGTTCCACAGATGGGATAAGGTTCTTATGCTGGAATGCAGTGCTTTCCTTTCTCCAAACATAACGCTTTTCTTTTAAACAAAAAAAAGTTTGATGTTGGTCTCATCCATCAACAAAACATTCTTCCAGTAGCCTTCTGGCTTGTCCACGTGATCTTTAGCAAACTGCAGACGAGCAGCAATGTTCTTTTTGGAGAGCAGTGGCTTCTCCTTGCAACCCTGCCATGCACACCATTGCTGTTTAGTGTTCTTCTGATGGCGGACTCATTAACATTAACATTAGCCAATGTGAGAGAGGCCTTCAGTTGCTTAGAAGTTACCCTGGGCTCCTTTGTGACCTCGCCAACTGTTACACGCCTTGCTCTTGGAGTGATCTTTGTTGGTCGACCACGCCTAGGGAGGGTAGCAATGGTCATGAATTTCCTCCATTTGTACACAATCTGTCTGAATGTGGATTGGTGGAGTCCAAACTTTTTAGAGATGCTTTTGTAACGTTTTCCAGCCTGATGAGCATCAACAACTCTTTTTCTGAGGTCCTCAGAAATCTCCTTTGTTTGTGCCATGATACACTTCCACAAACATGTGTTGTGAAGAGCAGACTTGCCCACTCACACCTGATTGTCATCCCATTGATTGAAAACACCTGACCTAGAGGTTCACATACTTTTGCCACACACTGATATGTAATATTGGATAATTTCCCTCAGTAAATAAATGACCAAGTATAATATTTTTGTCTCATTTGTTTAACTGGGTTCTCTTTATCTACGTTTAGGACTTGTGTGAAAATCTGATGATGTTTTAGGTCATATTTATGTAGAAATACAGAAATTTCTAAAGGGTTCACAAACTTTCAAACACGACTGTAAGTTGTTGAGGACTTTAAAAAAAATTTTCTACACATATTGAGCAGGGCTTTGTCTCTTCACTGTTGTTGTATATCATCTTCCCCACGTTTTCAACTCTTTGTTTGTCTGTAGATGGTTCCCCAGATTACTACCTAGCAGATACTCTTTCCTATAAGTGCATACACTTAAATAAAATGTGTAAAATAAAAACTTCATGTCTTCAAGTAATAGGTGCTACAATATTAAGTATACAGCAATTATAGTGTGTGTGTATCCGCTCAGCAATCACTTTATTAAGGACATGTCCTTGTTTCGACACTCATTGTCCATTTTATCAGGTCCACTTACCATATAGAATCACTTTGTAGTTCTACAGTTATGGACTGTAGTCCATCTGTTTCTCTACGTACTTTGTTAGTCCCCTTTACTCTCTTCAGGACCACCACAGATCAGGTACTATTTGGATGGTGGATCATTCTCAGCACTGCAGTGACACTGATGTTGTGCTAGTGGTGTTTTAGTGTGTTTTGCTGGTATGATTGGATCAGACACAGCAGTGCTGCTGGAGTATTTAAACACTGTGCACTCTATTAGACACATTCACTTTATTGCTCCACCTTGTAGATGTAAAGTCAGAGAGTTTAGCTCGTCTGTTGTTCACAGTTTGTGTTAGCCATCCTAGTCCTTCATCAGTGCTCACAGGACAGTGCCTACAGGATGCTGGTGGCTGTTCACTTTTGGTTGATGGACTATTTTCAGTCCAGCAGTGACCCTGATGTGTTTAAAACCTTCAGATGCACCGTGGTGTCTTATCCACTCACATCAGTGTCACTGCAGTACTAAGATGGAGTACAGTCTGTGATTGTAGAACTACAAAGTGCTTGTATATTGTAAGTGGAACTGATAAAATGAACAATGTGTGTATAAACAAGCAGTTGTATCCAATACAGTGATGGGTGACCACTGGTGTCCCGGCTTTTACTATTTAAGCTCGCTGTCTGGCCTTCCTCAGACACAGCCCTTCACGTCTACATGTGACACCTGACCCACCCTGAACACAGTGATTTGATACTATGTCTCTGCAGTGGAGGGTTAGTGTATTAGATCGCTGCACCATGCTCACCACTTCTAATAATCAATAATTTCTAAGTAAACACTAAGTGGCACAGTGGCTCACTGGGTAGCACTGTCACCTCACGGCAAGAAGGTCTTGGGTTTGTCCCAGGTGGAGTGGTCTGGGTCCTTTCTGTGTGGAGTTTGCATGTCCTCCTTGTCTTCGCTTGGATTTACTGCAGGTGCTCTGGTTTTCTCCCACAGTCCAAAGACATGCTTTAGGTTAAATGATTATGCTAAAGTTCACCTTAGTGTGTATGAGTGTGTGGGCCCTGTGATGGATTGGCACCCTGTCTAGGGCTGCTCCTGCCTATTTTTACTATTAATGCAAGGCCAATATAATATCACCAAATACTAAATTTATAAATAAAATAGATGAGACTTTATTTATTGTTTGTAATCATTAATAACGTCTAAATGCCATTCAAAAGTAGTCATAATAAACATTAACTTTAATGTCTTTTTAAGTCATTTTAGTAGAAGTCTCGCATGTGTTTGCACCAGTTGCAGATGTTTTTGTATTTTGTCTTGTGTGTGTGGTGGGGTTGGTTTTGTTTCACTGTTTCTGGTTTATCACGGTGTCCATAGTATGGAAAAATCCATATCATGGAACAGCGTCATACCAGTATTCACTATATGCACCAAATGTAACTGTTCAAGGAAGTGAGCGTTAAGGGATTGTTCAGGGCTCCAACAATGGCGACATGGCTCAACCTCGTGGTGAATAGTCCAGTATCTTAACAGCTTAGCTCCCACCGCTCCACTCATACACAGTGCTAAACTTTGAAACCATGACACCAGACTGTTTGGCTTTTTGGAGTGTGTTCAGGATAAACTGTCCAAACTAAGAACATGACCCTTCAGTGCCAGGTTAGATGCACATTCACACATTTGATCAGTTGATACTTAGAGAAGGTTGCTCAACCCACAGCTGCGATCAGCAAGCAAACGGAGCAAAAGGTCAGTGCAAAATGTCAAGTGCACTGTGAGGCTGCTGATTGGCACCCATTAAAAGCTTGGCAGTGGTTGGAAGCTTCCTGTTGCTAGGATTCAGGTTTCTGTCCATATTATTCTTGAGAGTTTTCCATAACGTAACCCCATGAGTAATTTATTAGTGTTCTCATTCAAGTGTGTTGAAGCATTCTGTTTTAGAGGATTCCTATGGTACACACTGGGCTCCCAAAGAGTGGAGAGTTTGAGAGAAGATTGGATTATGAATTATAAACAGTAGTTCACCCATTAGGTTCTTAACAGAGCTTAGACTTGATGTGAGAAAAAGAAAGGACCTTGTTGCAGTAAAGGTGTAATGGTAACACTCCGTTACGTACCTCAGTTTTCAGTACAATGTGAAAAAACACAATTCAAAACATATAATTATTTTTTTACTATGAATTTAAATTGTAAACATTTAAACTTATAAAAACTTGTAAATCATGGCAAACTGGCTATAATTTCCTGTACTCTCACCAATGAGCACTGAAACTCAGGAACCCTGAGGTAATCTGGAAGATACACACAGGAAGCTGTACTGACTGCAATGACCTGACCTTCACAGGTGCCGGCTATCCTCTGAACCCTGACCTTAATGGTGCCAGTACCTCAGAAGGCAACTCCATAAATATCAGAGGCGGGGAACGAACCAAAGTGGCTCAGTCAGTAAAGCACTGGTTCCCATTGCTGAGTGTCTCCGGTTCAGTCTGGTTGGCACATACATTTTTCTCTTAAAAACATACCTAGTACTAGATATTAATATTGCAAATAAGTAAACATGTTTAGACGTGCTGCCAGCAACATGCCCAATTTCATTATTTCATGTTATCATCTACTGTAGTTTACTAGAAAATCAAGTTGTTCACAAAACAGGAGAGCTGAATGATATGGGAAGGTCCTCAAGCTCAGGGTTTGTGGATTTATTCTCAACTCCATTATGGAACTGGAGACAATTGTTTTTTTTCATTCTGCACACAGAAATGTAGAAGAGAGGAGACACTGTACCTTGTCATGTATCACTTTATTCCCTACCATCAGAGCATAATAAAGCAGACAATAATTATGAGTCAGAAAAATTGATAATGTTGGTAAAATGGGTAAAAATGCGCGAGTATCATTCTGGGTAATTGGTTTACTCATGAAAATATGAGAGAAAATAAAATCTTTAGTGGTACCTTGGTTCGAAAATGACGAGTAGCGAACAAATTTTTCGCATAAGGAATAATTGAATGAATCCGTTCCGTATATGTATATTATTATAATTACGCCTTATTATAATAATGAAGTTTTATTGTACAGATTCTCCCTGACTTACGATGGGGAAATGTTCCGACAAATCCATCATGAGTTAAATGTAACATGAACCAATGAGTTTAATGAGTGTTTGGTAGAGCGGTCTATACTGTATAATAGCAGAGCTTTCGGTAAGTGATGATAAATAAGTTAATGTTTAAAAACACTTATATTGGCCAAAGTAAGTAATGGATTCAATGTGAAAGTAAAAGCAAAGTACTTACTCTAATGATGAACTCCGGGCACTAGCATAGCTGCTAATGCTTACTGCAGCCTGTGTTCTGGAGGATTCAGGTCCTGTTTCCCCTTCGGTTGGCTGTCAATAGTAACCTTTTTAGGACTCATTGAGACTTATTTGCAGTAGGAATACAGTACTGTAGATGTGGAAATAAAGAAAAACACAATAAAAATAGTGGAGATCTTCAGTGAGCCATGGTATTGTGAATTTGAACCACTGAATCTCTTCATACTGAATAGTGAATCGTGAATCGAGTTTCGGCTGAAACTACTACAAGCTTAAGCTTAATGTGCCGAGTACAAAGCAAATGACGAGAACCAAGACAAATTTTTCTTGTCAAAATGCATCAAGAGCCGAATTCGATGACTTTCGAGGTGGTTGAGAACAGTTGTACCACTGTATATTGTCCTTTAACAAGGATAACAATGAATTGCTTCGCTCCAATTAGCTATTTGTGCAGCTTCCCCTTGCCAAAAGAACAGAGTTAAACTGTGTGTTCTGTAATCCTTAATTAAATTGGAGATGCAGAGGGAGGAATCTGAGACACTAGATCTCTCTAGACACTCTAGAGTCCTTGATCCTCTCTTATGGACTTAAGGACTTTCCTCTTCATTTCACTCCATAGATTTTTGAAGAGATTTTGATAAAATATGACTGGAGTGTCCATGTCATAAACTTGATTCTGTGGTCATGACACACATTTTGACACACACTTTCCAGCTGGAAGATCCAACCACAACCCAATTGTGGCTTTTTGGCTGAGGTGGTTGGATTTTCATTTTCATGGTGTGCATGATGTGACCAGAAAAAATGTCTTATTTGAATAGTGCCTATCAAATCAGGCAGGCCGTTCCTAGACTGCTTGTCATACTGCAGGACACACAGAATTTATAGGGGCACAGCTGTACCCCATTGCTTGTCCATCAGTCATAGGGGCACAACTGTGCGTTAAACAATAAATAGATTACGTGATTTAACACTAAAATGGGCGTTACTCTGTCATGGATGAGAAATGAAGAACAAATTAACCCAACATTATTATTAATTGCATTAATTTTATTTATGCTAATATAACTGATGCCTTTACTAGTTTAATGGATGCCTTTGCTTTAGTTGTCTAATATGTACTTTTGGTAGGTTATACGGTTGTAAGTGGCTTACCAAAACGTATAGATATGGGCTGTCATTACCTTGCCTGCAGCGTCGCTGACTTCATTTGAAATATTAGCGCATGTCCATTACTCCATGCGATAAACTGAAAGAAACTGGCTTGCGACTCATGCAGCGCTATGGGAAATGTAGTGCCTCTAGTGAACTTGAGTGGTGTGTTCTGTAGTTCTGCTCAACAATCCAGGATAAAATTGACTTTTAAATTGACTTTTGAAAGGTGGAACTTATGATGCCCCTGAGGTCAGGGCATGAAGCAGCTATTTTGCTTAGAACAACTCATGTACATTAATTTATGGCATGTTTTGCAGTACTTATGTCTGTGGAGGTGAACACAATTGTGTGGTGTATTGTGTCCATTATAGCTTGATATTCTTCCACCCATGGTCCCAGTCCCACTGCGTATTGCCCAGCATGAAGGGTTATGGGACCTTGGGTGGATTTATTTCATGAACCCATGCTTCTTACACATGCTTTTCTTTCTCAACCATGAAAATCCTCCATTTGTGTTTGTGTGTATGTACGTGTGTACGTATGTTTGTTTTGCTTAGATTTCTTTACATCGCATCGTTCCCAAGCTGCAACAGCCAGGGAATGCAAGCCTGGCCGTTACTCCATCTTCCTGTTTCTGCCTAATAGTAAGTGACCGAGAGACCAAACAGCAGACAGTTAACTGGAGGTGTGGCTTCACCTGATTGATAGAATACATACAGATAGAGACTGACTGTCATTATGGGATGGATATTGGAAAAATAAGTATACATTGTTGTAAAAAGTATCACGAATTTCAAAATTCTGTTGAAAGGTTTAGTTAGTCCTACAAAGTAAGACCTTAATTAATTTGCTCTGATTGCTGTAGCTGATGTGATGGCATGACAAGCACATTAGAAGTCTACTTCTTCATTTTTGCAGTTGATTTACAGTCACCCTGAACTGTATGAAATGAATGTTTAAATTTAAATTGTTTTCCCTTACTCTGAAAATATTACTGATCTTTCAGGTTTGTCAATACATTTTCTATTTACTCTTCAAACATGAAAAATATTAGCCCTTTATAATCTTTTTGCTATTCACATTTTGTAATTAGTGCAGCTCTGGTGGCTCAGTGGTAAGAGCCAGCTGCTAGAAATGACACTTATAAAGGGTCCTGATTTGAATCCTGGTTGGGGCTTGCAATGTGGATGTTGGGTGGTGTGTTTCAAGAACCCTGTAAGGGACTGGCACCCGGTCCAGGGAGGTGCCTCAGTTGGGTTGGGGCTAAGGTTAGCTGTAAACATAAAAGTCAAGTGGTGTGGCTATGGAACCCTGTGACTGACTGGCACCCTGTACAGTATGTACCTCCACCTTGGTTAGGGTTTAGGGGTTTGATGAGGGTTACCTTAACAAAATTGGACACAAATATTGGGACACCTGCACATAATATACAGTTGGTCCCCCCATTGCAGCTAAAACAGCTTCCACTCTTCTGAAGAGGCTTTCTGTAAGATTTTGAACTGTGTCTGTGGGAATTTTTGCCCATTCATCTAGATGATCATTTGTGACGTCAGACACTTATGTTGGATGAGAGGGCTGACTCACAATCTCCATTCTAGTTCATCACAAAGGTGTTTGATGGGGTTGAGGTCAAGGCTCTTTGCGGGTCACTCAAGTTCTTCCACACCAAACTTGTCCAACCATGCACTTCTGGACCTTGCTTTGTGCATTGAGGCACAGTCATGCTGGACAAGAAAAGGGCCTTTCCCAAACTGTTCCGACAAAGCTTGAAGCGTAAAATAGTCCAAAATGTCTTGGTATGCTGAAGCATTAAGATTTCCCTTCACTGGAACTAAGCGGTCTAGGCCAACCCCTGAAAAACAACCCAAATAGCATTAACTGTCCTACATCAAACGTTAAGGTTGGCATAGTGCAGTTAGACAGGTAACATTGTCACTGCCCCAAAGTCCAGTGGTGGTGTGCTTTACCTCATGTCGACTGGCACTTGGCCATGTGCTTGGTGATGTAAGGCTTGCATGCAGCTGCTAGGCCATGAAAACCCATACCATGAAGCTCACAGCTCAGTTTTTGTGCTGATATTAATGCTTTGTCTCTGAGTTGCTGTAGTTTCTAAAGTTTTCAGTAATACCACTCACAGTTGATCATGATATCAGGTGAAGAAATTTCACAAGCGACTTGTTGCAGTGGTGGCATCCTATTACAGTACCATGCTTGAATTCATTGAGCTCTTTAAAATGACCCATTCTTTCACAAATGTTTGTAAAGGCCTGCCTAGATGCTTGATGTTATACACCTGTGGCAATGGGACTGAATGAAACACCAGAATTCAGTGATTAAGAGGCGTGTCCCAATACTTTTTTGTATCTGACAGGTTGCCTATTCTTCTATAAATTGCTAAGAAAATAAAGATACAGGTCTGAGGAGTGGTGTTGTGGCTCAGAGGTTACTGCTGTCGCTTGAGACTTTACACAGAACACTATTATACTTTTGGGTCCAGTCGTCAACAGACTGGTATATATGGTCATTATACCATTGCTAATACAACAGACCTAATGGTGGCCTAAGACTTTTGCACAGTACTGTATGTTAACTAGCGGCACTTACTTTACTAGCAGATACCTAGCTGGCCAGCTGTGGTGCTAATATTGCTACAGTACAGCACCATTGCAGAGCAGCAGTGAACAGAGTAAGGCAAAAAGGACTTTCTGGGTGTAATAGCTAACCAGAATAGTATCTTAAGTGTTACATATATTTGACAGTTATCATTACATTTTGGATAAAGTAGGTAAATGGCAATGAATCAAATAAATGTAGCTGCACACTTTAACTTCCTATGTATATACTTGATTATGATATGTCTCTGTGTAATGTAAGTACTAAATAATTGTTATATATGCAGCAAGAGGGAGTAGTTTTGAGGTGAACTGTTGTGTAAGAAAAGATTAACATGTGAGGCCTATTTACTTTTTACTTTTAGTAATCATGAAGGTACCCAAATTTCTGTAAAAATCTTTTTCACTGTGTGGCTTCTAGTTAAAATTACCAGCACTTTATGCAGTAAATATTAGCCTTAATTTTCAAAATAGTCATTTCTTTTAAAGACAGGTCAAATGAGGACTTTGAATGCACTCTCTGCCAGCATTTGAAACAATTACCTTAGTTGTTGTGTTGTTACAGTGACATGTATATGCAAAAAATATATATAAAACTATAGTAATAATACATAAGACAGATATTAAGCACTGTCACCTCACAGCTCCAAATATCTGGGTTTGAGACCTGGCTGCTGAATGTGTGGAGTTTGCATGTTCTCCCTGTGTCTGCATGGGTTTCCTTTGAGTACTCCAGTTTACTGCCGCCATTCCAAATATAGGCATTAGGTCAAATGGTCTCTAACATTGTCCCAGTGTGAGTGATTGCATGTCAAGTCAAGTCAGATTTATTTATGTAGCCCTTTTATACAATGGAACATTGTCTCAAAGCAGATTTATAATTTTAGATTATCTTCTAATATCTAAGGCCAATCCCAAACTGAGCAAGCCCAGTGGCAAGGAAAAACTCCCTAAACATTATAAGGAAGAAACCTTGGAAGGACCTCCTTGGATGGCTTAGATAATAAATGTAAGAATGAAACTCATTTATATAGTCAAATAAATCTGTAGTAATAGTTCAAAAAACAGACTCTACATAAATATTAACAGATCAATACAATAATGAATAAAATAACAGAAGAATATGCATATCAGCGTTATTGCTGTAAAAATGTGTGTGCATCCACACTGAGATAGATAGGTCTAGGTTTGGTTCCCGGTTTGAAAATGTAAATGTAAATCATTAGCATGGTAATTTTCCCGCAGTGTCACAGTCTCTAAGGTTTTGCTCTGTCATCTGTGGTGTGCTGTGAGAGCACATCACATATGCAGAGTGACAGAATGAGTTTGAGATATGGGAGAGCTTTTTATTATAAGGAAAAAAAGCAGAGATAGATTTAGGACCATGGGAGGTGATCAGATGGAATGCTTTCTGTCTTACTTAGTGATGCACGATATATCGATATATTATTTGCCGATATATGGACTTTTTTCAGATATCAGCATTTCTCCGATATTAGAATTTTAGCCAATATTATAACCGACATTTATAATCTATTTACATATGAATATTTCTTTGACTTTTCTTTTGGCTGCTATTCATTGAGCAAAATATCTGATGATGTTGACTGTATAGTTATACATGCAGTTCTATTCTTTCTTGGAGCTTCTCAGTCACACACTTTGTTCTTGTTGCTGCCTGTACAGTTCAAGACAAAAGTATCCTACCTTTTTCAAGGAAGGTTAAAAAATCAAATGGAATGAAACCATTTTTCCTGATTTAACTGTTCAAGTCAAGTCAGATCTATTTATATAGCGCTTTTTACAATGGAGCATTGCCTCAAAGCAACTTTACAAGTTTAGATTATCTCCTAATAACTACGTCCAATCCCAAATTGAGCAAGCCAAGGGTGACAGTGGCAAGGAAAAACTCCCTAAGTGTTATGAGGAAGAAACCTCGGGAGGACCAAGACTCAAAAAGGGACCCAACCTCCTTGGGTGGCATAGATGATAAATCTAAGAGCGAAACTAAAGTCATGGAGTCATAGTTCGAATAAATGTGAAGTATGCACATAGGCATTAAGTGGCCCGGGTATGATGGGGCTGGAGCTGATGACGGAAGCAGCTTGAGTGAGGCTGAAGTGGATGAACATCATGTATGGGGCTGGAACTGGTACCGGAACACAGCTCGGAGAGAAAACAGAAAATGTAATTAGTTATTGATTAAGAGCACAGTGTCTATTAACAATCACTGATGCCATGTGTAGCATGAAACCCCGGCAGCATTAGCTATAGCAGCATAGCTAGAAAGAGGAGAACTGGTAGGTAACACAGCCAACTGTGTAACTGTTTTGTTTATTATTATTTTATTGCAAAAATGATTTACTGTATTTGAAATGCAGAAAGGTTACATTTTCGGTTTTAACATCAGTATCAGCCACAATAATGTGCTAAAAATCAGTTATTGTATCAGCCCAAGAAATTCAATATCGGTGCATCCCTAGTCTTACTTTGCAGAGGGTTGCGCAGTGTGCAGTAGGTGGTGGAAGGTGTGATTATTCCAGCAGGATATCAGCGAAGCTTTCGAGACAGGGAATGTCACATTGAAACTCTTCAGACTCGGGCTTCCTGTTAAATCGGATTCATTTGTGGAGCAGGAATGTGACTGTCAGAGAAAAGTCATTAAAGTAAATGACAATTATCTATAAAAGATGTTTTGACTTGAGCCTTTTGTCTTTGTTAAGCCGCAGTTAATTAATCCCTTTGAGAAAATCTTCTTATCATGTCAATGTTTCCAAGCTTTTATGAATTGTAATGCATTGTTTCTTTGATACATTTATCTTCTCCTTAAATGTCTTTTAAAGGATAACTCCGGAGAGTGATTGAAGCGGGGCCGTCTGTATTCTTGACATTTGATTTAATTTCCTCCATGGCCTTTACATCACTGTTTATCTTACTTTAGATAAGGACTCAAGTAATATTTCACTGTAGTCGGCGTAAACTCTGTGGCATTAGAAAAATGGATGCAATATGTCATATCAATATATGAAGACGCTATACTAATAAGAATATCATATGAATGCAGGTTTAGCTTTAACACTAAAGTTGTACTAAACGTGTGACCCTATAACTCTTTTTTTAAATGTCAAAGCTAAAGAGCAGTTAGATTCATTATCTACACCCTCTATTGTGTCAGTGAGGGGCTAACATGTTCTCATCACGTTTGCATGAATTAAATGTTTTTACATTTGGAGTAAAAATACTCATCTACCTCTTAAACAAAGACAAATGCTACCAAGCATAAATAGTACATGACCATGAATAGGGGCCACACAGTGGGTAGCACTGCCACCTCACAGCGAGAAGGTCCTGGGTTTGATCTCCGGTGGAGCGGTCTTGGGTCCATTCTGTGAAGAGTTTGCATGTCCTGCCTGGGTTTGCTCCAGGTGCTTCTGTTTCCCCAAAGACATTTTTTAGGTGAATTGATTATGCGAAAGTGGCCCTAGTTTGTGAGTGTGTGTATGAGTGAGTGAGTGTATGTGCCCAATGGCGGATTTGCGCCCTGCCTAGGGTTGTTCCCGCCTTGCGTGCTGTGTCGTCGGCTAGGCACTGACTTTCCCATAACCCTGTAAAGGATTAAGCGGATAAGTCAAGTCAAGTCAGATCTATTTATATAGCGCTTTTTACAATGGAGCATTGTCTCAAAGCAACTTTACAGGTTTACCTCCTAATATCTACGTCCAATCCCAAATTGAGCAAGCCTAGGGCGACAGAGGCAAGGAAAAACTCCCTGAATGTTATAGGAAGAAACCTTGGGAGGACCAACACTCAAAAAGGGACCTAACCTCCTTGGGCGGCGTAGATGATAAATCTAAGAGCGAAACTAAAGTCATGGAGTCAAAGTTCGAATAAAATGTGAAGTATGCACATTGGCATTAAGTGGCCCGGGTATGATGGGGCTGGAGCTGATGACGGAAGCAGCTTGAGTGGAGCTGCAGCAGATGAACATCATGTGTGGGGCTGGAACTGGTACAGGAACACAGCTCGGAGAGAAAACAGAAAATGTAATTAGTTATTGATTAAGAGCACAGTGTCTATTAACAATCACTGATGCCATTGTGTAGCATGAGACCCCGGCAGCATTAGCTATAGCAGCATAGCTAGAAAGAGGAGAACTGGTAGGTAACACAGCCAAGAGGGATCACATGAGACATTGGCAACCCCACGGGAGGCAGAAGACAGCAACCCAACGTCTCTGATCACCATAAGGCTCTTTGACTATCATCAGAAAATGAATGAATGAACAGGAAAACCTTTGTTCAGAGCAGCAATAGTATGTTTGTAGATGTGACAGATCTATTATATTAACAAATACCTATTGTACAAGGAATACTTGGTCTTAAAGCTCTGTGTAAATACTTTAAAATACTTGTAAATACATTCTGACCGCACTGATTTGACAGATTTCTTTGTAATGGCTTACATACTACAGATACTCAGTTGAATAAAAAGCTCACACTGTTGTTGCACTAAAACACTTCATTGTTACAGAATAAGGCAGATTACTTAATAGTGAATGACTTATTGATATTACTTTTAATTGAAGTCATTTTTTATTTTGTGATATTGCATTCTCAGATGTTGAGCTGTGGGTGTGTGTGGGCTTGCATGTGTCTGAGAGTCTGTTTATGGTCTAAGAAGCTTTTCTAAGTTTTTGCCATTTATTTTTATCAGGATTCCATGGGAGGCTCTCCTAACGATATCCGTATTTCTGACATGAGGCCGCAGCTGGTGGAACCGCCAATGTACAAACCAAAGGTTGTATTGCTGGGACAAAAGGACAAAAAAGGTACGATGGAGCAGGTTGGGCTAAATGTAGCAGTTTACTACCCTTTACCCAAGACACTTTCTAACCTCACTATATCAACACAGAGATTTCAAATCCAATAGTCTTGTATAAAAGTAACAATTGAGTGGTTATTTGGGAATATTAGCAGTGTTGTTGTTCTTTATTTGAATTGTATTTCAATTATTTATATTAAGGAATTAAGTTATAATTAAAAAATATTTTTAGATTATTAGCTAAACACAGATTTTAATGAAGATATTTTAGTGCAGTTAATTGCATTTTTACTACTTGACCTTGTGAAGGACTCTTTTTTTTGTTAATTTTGTGCTAAAAGTTCTAAAACTTCTCAAAAAGATGTTAAATCTGTTATAATATGAAAAAAAAAGTCCCAGAAGTTGAATCTGTTCATCTGGACATAAGGTTTTGTGGGAGAAACGTTTCGTCACTCATCTAAGTGACTTCTTCAGTCTCAGCTAGTTAGCTTGGAAAACTTCCCAATCTTATATACAGCACCTTTGCATAACGACTGGTACCAGCACCATTACATAACAATGGGACCGGTGATCAGTTTAATATGCAGATTACCATACCCATTAATGACAATGACCAGGTGTGCCATTCACACAGGATTGGGGAAGGGCTACGATGGTGGCGTTGTAAGATGGTGAGAGGTGTACTCCGAGGCCCCCTCCTCGGTTCAGTTATGGACGTTCCCTTTTTACAAAAATGGCTTCTTTTACTCCGCATTCAAACCTTTTACTCCCTATCAAGGATCTGCATGTCTTCATCCTTGAAAGACATCCCACAAAATCTTATGTCCAGATGAACAGATTCAACTTCTGGGATTTTCTTACATGGATTATTGAGCATGCATCAAGACATTTTAAAAAATAAAGGCTTTAGGACCCAATTGCAGTTAGCTCCAGATGGAAGAGATGAACCAAAATGTAAATAAATAAAATAAACAAAAGTTCACTAACAAAAAGTGAAAAATAAAGCAATAAAGAAAACACACGTCGTACACGTGCAGCGCCCCTATTCACAGTACGCTTATGACGTGTCTCCTCTACGCCAAGGGCGTACGGGTCCGAGCATGTGCAGAGTGACCACGAAAGTGTGCCACGGGAACTTCGGTAAGCGCTAAAAGGAGCTTGGCACAGATGTGGAGAGATAAAGGACGAGACTGTGGTAGCCTAGCGGCTAAGGTACTAGACTATGGACCAAAAGGTCCAGGGTTCAAATCCTACCTCTGCCAAGCTTTCACTGTTGGGTCCTTGAGCAAGGCTCTTAACCCATCATTGCTTGGATTGTAAGACTGTATCAGTTGTAAGTCGCTCTGGATAATGGCTTCTGCTAAATGCTGTAAATGAGACTGTTAATCAGCACAGCGTCCTTTTATGAGAGTGATCGCGGGGGGAATGCTTCTTTCCCCGATTGCGGAGGTGGAAGGGGGGTTGCGGCACGAGAGGGAGAGGGCGGGGCAAGCCTCGCAGCAACGAGTGAGCCCAAAAAGCAGCCGAGGAAGAACAGCAGCTGTGAGCACTAGAAAAGCTTACACTAAATCTAAGCCCTGAACGGTTACCAAGCAGCCTCCTGACTGCCCATAACTGGTGATCTACTAATTGCCAGCTTACCTCTGTTCCTGACGAAACGAACAGTGCAACACGAATACAAACGCCGTGTGAGGGCGAAAAAGTCCGTGATGATGCGACAACCCGTGTGGACTACAAGGTGTACCTATATAGCCCCACCAACAGGTGTTGCCACTTATGCGCATGGCACCAAATCAGGGCTGGCGAGCTCACGCCGCAAAAATGAGTCAACGCTGACCTCTAGCCAGGGTCAGCATGACCCCTAATAGAATCAGATTTATGGACTATATATATTATATCATAATAATTATATAGAATACAAAAATTTACATTAATAAGCAATTAACATAGGAATCTGTTATAATTATTAAGAAAAATCTTGTAATTGGAGACTGTAACATCATACGTCAGGCAGTGCTGTACAGTGTCTTTGCCATTTTGAGTCTGTTATGGCCACAGTGTCTGGAGGTAAAAGGCAGATTTTTATTTCTTGTTATCATTTATTAGTATTTTTAAGACTTTAGCCCTTAAAGCGAATGGCTGTTGATTGGATGGACGTTAAACGAAGCACATCTGTAAAATAATAATTAAAACAAATGAGGAGGATACTGTAAACTGAGGGTGTGGGCTGTTGGCTGTTTTTAGAATTGGTGTGCTCATAAAAACGCATCTGTTGACTTTCAAAGCGTCATTGAAACAGAGATAAAGCAGATTCTTTGTAGATGTCGCACACTGAATATGGAAAAAAGCAAATCCTTGTTGCTTGTTGGTTGTCATGTGGAACTAAACCTGAAGGGAACACATTGCATTGCAGAAGAAGTATTTATTCTAAAAGTTATTAATTGTACGTCTACAGTATTGAATTAAATTATTTTGATTCCCAGCACAAACACCAGTGTGGAGTTTGTATGTTGGTCTCTCTGAAGTGCCTCGGTGTGTACAAGTTCATGTGTGTGTATGTGCCTTGGGGTGGATTGATGGCATGTCTAAGTTTGGTTCCCACCTTACACACTATGTTGCCAGTTAGTCCCTGGCTCCTCCGAGACTCTGAACTGGATTAACTGGGTATGAAATTGAAAATGAATTCACAGTAATACCAGATAAATAAATATCATATACAGCTGTACGTTCATGATAGTGGAACCCAGATTCATTTATCTTTGCTGGTTTAAATCTCCTATATGAGGAAACTTTGAAACAGACATTGATTGCAGTATTTCAAGACAAGATTTCATGGTGATCCAGTATGACCCACAACGAGTTGATGGAATTATTTTAATACAGTATTACTATATTATAATATATAATGTGGATCATACTGGGGATCTGTTAATGAGTTTGTATATAACAGTGTGTAGGTGCAGTGTGTAGCTGTTTATATCGAGGTTTTGTTTATAAATGTATTCATTAATCATTAATTAGCTTGCTGTTTTACAAAAAGACTGGATATTAAGGATATTGTATGTACGATATACGATCGATGGATGTACGATCGATAAAATACAATGCTACAATTATAAAATGACTAAAAAAATATCAATAAATGCTTTGACCCTTTGCATTCTTGCAAAACAGGTTATTTAATTTTTATTTCATTTAATCATATTTCATTGTAAAAACATTATTCACCTTTACTTAAATCTCTTCTGCAATGTGTGTTACATAAACCCTCTGTCGATTGTGGCAGGGTATTTACATGCTGGGTGAAGCAGAATATTTGTGGGTTTTATTGTCTCTTTTATCCATGTTAAAGTGCTTCATATGTTTATTGTTGCCAATCCAATTAGTACAGAGGCCATTATTCCACTTTACACCATCCCCATTCTCCTTCTTGAGGACACACATTAAATCTAACACAGGAGCAGAGTGCTTTTATGAGTGCGAAGTGTGCAACACTGATATGAGTTTTCCCTCCCGTTCAGAATCCATCGATGACTCAGACCCAGACAAAATGCACTGCTTGAACAACAGTGGGTCCTCTGCCACCTACTCAGACTACTCACCCTCACAGGGTTCTTCTGGGTCTTCCAACCCTCCTGGCAACGTCACCTCGCTGCAGAGTGTTGCCAAAGAGGGTCCAACGCAGACACACTGGACAAACAGGTTGGACACGATCAACAAATGGCATGCCTGTCAGCCTTCATTAACTGATACTGCATGTGTCCAATTCAGTGACATGACAGGTTATAAAGTAGTGTTGTTTTCATAGTTTCTGACTCTGCACTGGCCAGTATTGTAAATGTACTCATAAACATGCCAGATCTAAGAGCCAGCTGCTGAAAACAGCAGTTCCTGAGAACCTCAGTCCAGCCCCTGGCATGAACTTGAAACATGAAGGTCAGCTGATGCAGTTATGGGAACCCTATGATAGATGGGCACCCTGTCCAGGGTGTATCTCTGCCTGTGCCCAGTGGAATTCCAGGACTGGCTCTGGGGAAATAACCCCTTCTCCCATTTGAACATCACTCTGACCATGATAAGTGGGAGTAAAATTGAATGCTGCGCAGTCATATATAAAAGCTTAGGCATCCTGACACGGTTACTTTTTAATAAAAGACTTAAAGTAGATTGGTATGGTCACGAGAATGTAAATGTGAGAAGCAATATGTGATAGTACCAAACAAATCTTTATGGGAGAGATGAAAATTCGATCCCAGCTTGAATCTGCTTTGGTTTTGGTCCTTAATACATTCAAATTCTGTCATCATTAGGGGTCTTACAATTTTTTTTTATGTAAACAATTCTAAACAATGCACATTTTCTTTACTAAGTGTTTTAAATTAAAAAAACTCAGTCCCTTCAGTCAGACAGTCCAGTTAAAATAAATTGGAAACAGAGGTATAAAATGGTAACAAAGAAACCTCATTTGTAGCTTCACCATATATTAAATATCCAAGTGAACAACATTCCTTTTTATTTCTAAAGAATAACATTTTAAACTAATGTGTACTGCCCTTGTATAAAAATTGAAGCAAAAATATATTTTGGTGCACTGCAGTTGCCGTATTTTCCGGGCTATAAAGCGCACCAGGTATAAAGGCGCAATATCAATGATCGACTGCTAACGGATCTATTTTCATACATAAAGCGCACCGGGTTATAAGACGCATTAAATGAAACAAAACTCTTAAGTTCCGTCGGAAGCTCAGTTTGGTCTTTACCTGGCGCAGGGCGTCTTCTTGCTTTCTCCACTTCCGTATCATTAATTCGTTAATGTTGAATTCTCTCGCAGCTGCTCTATGTCCATGTTGTACTGCGTGACTGATAGCGTTGTGTTTGAAATCCGCTTCGAAAATAAATGAATGAATGCACGTACCCTAATGCTGAAGCACATACCGTATTACTCCGCTGTGCTGCGCACTACGGAATGCCGTAAGCTTCGTAACCTACCAAGACCGTGGTTACAACATTTTGACAGATTTATGAGCGCCGTGTACCATCTACAATCGGTTCTAGGTCAGAGGGCACAACCAGAATTAATTCATACATTAGACGCACCGCATTTTAAGGCGCACTGTCGATTTTTGAGAAAATTTAAGGATTTTAAGTGCGCCTTATGGTCCGAAAAATACGGTACAGGAAATTAGGAGATTTAAATGCGAATGGGAGCGTAACATATGACTGAGTCCTCTGATGTTCAAAAAATGCAGTTGCATTAGATAGCGTGATATACAGAATGCATGTGACATCATTCTCTACAATGCACATGGTGATATTTTTGCATCGCGTTGTTACATCCCTAGTCATTACGTTTGTTTTATTTTCAGGCTTGCTCAGTCTTTCCCAAAACCCATAGAGACAAAGCCGCTGCTAAGTCACAGAGAGACGCCGCCCTCCGTTAACCTGCAGCAGCGGGGTGAGAGGCGGCCTCTCAGTGATACCTTCGACAGCTGGAATGATGCCCCGCACTACGACAACACAGGGTTTGTAGCAGAGGAGACGCCAGGTGAGGCTCCCAGCGGCAGTAGTGGGAACCCCATGCTAGGCACGAAGCCTCGCAGTGCCTCGACAGCGCATGGACGGCGACCTCTCATGAGACAGGAGCGCATCATGGGGGTCCCTTTGGAGCTAGAGCAGACACCACACCCTTTCCGCACCGCTCCGGATGCTGAAGTGCCTCCTCCCCCAAACCCCTGGCAGAACTGGACGAGGACTCCTAGCCCTTTCGAGGACCGCACTGCGTTCCCTTCCAAACTGGAAATTACCCCAGCAAACAGTCCCAACCCTGATCGCAAAGACTTTGAGCAGGAAATGGGTGAACTACCCGGCACTTTCCCCTCTACAGGAGCCTGGGGATTCCTGGACTCTAGAGACTCAGGGACAGGGCAAGGTCAGCCCAACATTTTCTTACACATGCAGGGTCGGAATGAACCAAATAAGGGCACTACTATGGTCATGAGCAAGAGCTCTGAAAGACTTTCACCAATGATGAAGGAGGTAAAGGCTAAATTCAAGAAGTCCCAGAGTATAGATGAAATTGATATTGGATCCTATAAGGTGTACAGCATTCCCTTGGACAACTACAGCTCTAGTGTAGAGAATCAGAGTAGCATGGACAGAGCAGATCTCCCAGGACCTCTGGAGCACAGCATGTCCAGGAGCCATTCGGCTCCAATGTTGGACGACGATCTTGATGGCTTCGGCACAAGTAAAAATTCTCAGCAGCAGAAACCTGCTATCCCGAAAAAGGTTTACCATTTTGACCAAAGTTTCAACCCTCAAGGAGCCATGGATGTTATGAAACCAGAAAGGAGAGTTCCTCCGCCTTTCCCCAACACCCCTGAATATGTGAATCAGCCTGGCAAGACACTCCCAAAAGAGCTAATTAGCCCTCGCGGCTACCGAGGCTATCAACCAATGGAGCAATTGTTTTCATTTTCTCAGCACCCTGTTACTGATGATGGCATACTCAATCCTCAGTTCCCTGCACAGCCCCAGCGGTCCCGTCCTGGTTTTCTGCGGCGAGCGGACTCCCTGGTAAGTTCTACGGAGATGGCACTGTTCCGCAGAGTAGCAGAAGCCCAGGAACACCAAATGGCAGAGCACTACAACAGACCCCAACAGCTCAAGGGCATGCTGGAGCACCAGAACAGCCTGGCCACTATGGCTGACTCCCAGTACCACAAGAGGAATGGTAGGTATGAAGAGGAATACTCCTCTTATCAAGAACCTAAAAAGCCTGTTATGGGATACCCCACCAAGAGTCTGACACAACGTCGCCCTCTGTCTGCCCGGAGCTACAGTACAGAGACTTATGGGGCTTCCCAGGCTCGGCCAGTGTCTGCCAGGCCCACCATGGCTGCTCTGCTAGAGAAGATGCCCGGAGA
The DNA here is from genome assembly GCA_025084515.1 of Ancistrus triradiatus. Lineage (NCBI taxonomy): Eukaryota > Metazoa > Chordata > Actinopteri > Siluriformes > Loricariidae > Ancistrus > Ancistrus triradiatus. The sequence goes on along the minus strand of JAJAGP010000692.1, from coordinate 149,015 downwards.
TTATAATATTAATACATGCACTGAGAAGAACCCTGACACTGACATGAAACTGAGGCCTGTTCCATTGAAACCAGAGGACCCCATCTCCAAAATGCCTGTGGACTGGAGACAGCAGCTCCTACGACACATAGAGGCAAAACGGCTGGACCGGGTGAGTAAATAAAACTTTAGCAGAATAACAAAAGAACAGTTCATGGTTGTTAATGTTACTTTATATGTAAATTCAGAGCTCATTCTAATACCAGTGTCTAAATAATCAGCTAGTCAATAAATTACTATAACTTAAATAACTAGTCATGATACCTAACTGAGGAAATGTTTTTTGTAGTGATTGGGCATGCTTACTAGTAGAGGTTGGGACATTTTCCACTGCACTATTATAAACAAGCACTCGCCTAGATATGGACCAAATAACTTTTAGTTGTAGTTAATTACACACCAGTTATGACAGTGACTGCATTATCAATTTGGTGTGCAAAAACAGCATTTTAAGTGTCAACATGGAGGAACTTGTCTATTCATTAAGCATGTTATGTAAGCTGCCACAACATTATTGAGGAAATGACTCATTGAGCAAGAGCTTTTAAACTTCATCATTGGTTAGTGTGAGACAAAACGTTAATTAATTGATTAATTTCAGTCTATTTTTAAAAAGCACTCAAGTCCATACCCCATAAAAAGTACAGGCTGCATCTCAAACTGCAAATCACCATTTATCAGTCTGTCAAAATTCTTCCTAGTGATTTGGATACGTTTCCTGTCACTTTAACAACTAGGGCCATACCTGTCAAGTTAAGATTCCATCAGTGCCTTGAGATTACGGTTGCAATTAATATAGAGTTTAATAGTGCCTATGTAATCATCGAACTTACTATTCCAACTGCAACTGATATGGACATATCCCCTTCAAAGTTAACAAATCCCCTTCAAACAGCACTGTTAGGTGTACTCACACTAGGTAAGGTAATTCGAACCGTTCGTTTGGCTAGTGTGAGTGCTCTCAATTGCGCCGGGGGAATCGCACTCGGGCTGCTTGAAATAGGTGGGCCGGAGCGCGGTTCACTGGACTCCAGCACGGTACGTTTGCACAGCGCACTTCGTTGTTGTACATATGTGATCGGGTAATAACATACTTCTGTGCCTTTCTTTGGTTTCCTTTTGTTCGCACTGACACACAGCCTTAATATGTCTTAAACAGTGGTATGAAAAAGTTTGGGCACCCCTGATAATTTTCATGATTTTAGTTTATAAATCATTGGCTGTTCAGATCAGCTACTTGAGTTAAATATATCATATAGCAGATGAACACAGTGATATTTGAGAAAAATGAAAGGTTAAGTTTTATAGGATTTACATAAAGTGTGCAGTAATTATTCAAACAAAATTAGGCAGTGCATAAATTTGGGCACCCCAACAGGCCCCAAAAATGACATCAATATTTAGTAGAGATCCTCCTTTTGTAGAAATAAACAGCCGCTAAATGCTTCCTACACAGCTTCCAGTCTGGATTTTCTGGTTGAAGGTGCTTTGGACCATTCTTCTTTAGAAACATCTCCAGTTCAGTCAGGTTTGATGGTTTCCCGAGCATGGACAGCCCCACCATTTTCAGTAATATTCATGTCTGGGGACTGAGATGGCCATTCCAGAACGTTTGTACTGGTTCCTCTGGGTTTCCTTCTGGCATGAATATTTGGGGGCCTTAGTAGATGTTTTGAGCAAGGTTTGGGGTCGTTGGCCTCGGTGCAAACTTTGTCCACTGATTCTTGAACATTGTTCTCAAAGAATCTGGAAGGAGATATTAACTTGGAATCCATGCGACCCTCCTCAAACTTTAACAAAGATTTTCCTAGTACCTGCACTGGCCACACCAGTTCCCACAGCAATGATTGGAACTGCCACCAAATTTTAACTGTGGGTAGGCAAGTGTTTGTCTTTGGATGCTGTGTTCTTTTTTCACTCCTTGTTATGTCCCAAAATAACTCAATTTTAGTTTCATCATTACACACAGCACTTTATTTCCAAAAATGAAGCTGGATTGGGTCAAAAAATGTGCTGTAGCACAACCTCAAAGTGACTCTGTTTGTGGCTTGTCTGCAGAAAAGGCTTCTTCTGCATTACTCTCCCATACAGCCTCTCCTTGTGCAAAGTGCGCTGTATAGTTGAAACGATGAACAGTGACACCATCTGCAGCAAGATGAGGTTTGGTAGGTCTTGGAGGGTGGTCTGTGGCTTGACTATGACTGTTCTTCACCATCCTTCTCTCCTCCTCGGGCCTATTCTGAGATTTTTTTCTTGGTCTGCCACTTCGGGAGTTCCTTAACTAGAACTGTGCCTGTGGTCTTCCATTGCCTCACTATGTTCCTCACAGTGGAAACTGACAGCTGAAATCTCTGAGAGAGCTTTTCCCTTTCCCTGAACCATGATGTTGAACAACCTTTGTTTTCAGGCCATTTGAGAGTTGTTTTGAGGCTCCCATATTGCCACTCTTCAGAGAAGATGCAAAGAGGAGAAAAACTTCCAATTGGCCACCTTAACCCTTTATCATAGTTGGACTCACTTGTGTATGTAGATCAAGGGTCAGTGAGCTTACAAAACATATTTTGTGTTCCAATAATTAGTGCTAAAGGTATTCAAATGACAAGGGTGCCCAAATTTATGCACCTGCCTAATTTTGTTTGAATAATTACTGCACACTTTCTGTAAAACCTATAAACTTAATTTCACTTCTCAAATATCACGGTGTTCATCTGCTATATGATATATTTACCTGAATTGCTGAGCTGGACAACCAATGATTTATAAAGAAAAATCATGAAAATTCTCAGGGGTGCCCAAACTTTTTCATACGACTGTAATAAGTGTATTGATTATGCTGCTCACTGTGTTCCGAATTCTTATGCTGCACATTGGACTCTCTGCTTATACAGGGCTTTTTTATTTCTCTATGTGCGCGCTGACACACAGCCCTAATAAGCCTTATAACAAGGTGCATTGATTATGTGACGCGCTGTATTTCACCTTATCGTGCTGTACAGCGGACCTCCTGCTTGTATTTAATATGTATTTAATTATGTGAATTTTTTATTTCTCTTTGTGCGCGCTGACACACAGCCCTAATAAGCCTTATAATAAGTGTACCGATAATGCAGTGTTCCGGCTTCTCGCACTACACATCGGATTCTATACTTATACATGGCTTTTGTATTTCTATTTGTTCGCGCTGACACACAGCTCTAATAAGCCTTATAATAAGTGTATTGTGCTCAGTGTACTGGCTTCTTGTGCTGCACAGACTTCATGCTTGTACTTACTATGTGACTTTTTTGTTTCTCTTTGCACGTTGACACACAGCCCTAATAAGCCTTATAATAAACGTACTGATTATGTGACGCACTTATTTTCGGCATCTGGTGCTTACAGAGGCAGCTGCACAGCGCGCACAAAACGAAAGCAAAGAACGACATAAACGTATGTGATTACCTGATCACACATACAACCATGAAGTGTGCTGTGCGAGCGTGCATGGTGATGACAAAAGCATGAAGAAAGCGCGCTGGAGCGCGTTTCTGTTTGATTCTAGTGTGAGTGCGGGCCAGAACGCGTGTCCCCCCCTCCCCATTCGCGCTCTGGCCCGCACTTACACTAGGATCAGTGTGAGTACACCCTTAAAGAGTCTTACAGATAAAAAGGTAGTGTCTAGATGGGATTAGTGCACTGTGTAAATAAAGCACTTTGAGTTGATTCACACTGGTGTGTGTAAAGGTATGAGCTTGTTTGTCTTCAAGTCCTCACGCATGTCTGGTGCAAGGGGGGGGGGGGGGGTAGGGGGAAAGGGGGGAGGGAGAAGGAAGCGGGGGGGGAAACCTTTGGTTCGCGGGGGAGAAGGCGGGGGAACTCAGGGACGGGGGCGAGTGTATCGGCGGGATGGGAGGGGCTAGGTGGGGGGGAAAGTCGGGTTAGGTGCGATGAGGGGCGTAGGAGGGAGGGGAAAGAAGTAGGGGGGTCCGCACGGGGAAAGGGGAGGGGGGGAGGGACGGGGGGAGGGCAAGGGAGGGGGGGGGTGGGGGACAGAGGAGGTAGAGGAGGGGAGAGGGAGGGGAGGGGGAGGTCAGAGAAGAAAGAGGGGATGGGGGGGAGGGGGGGGGGGGTGGAGGGGGAGGAAGGGGGGGGGGGGGGAGGGGGGGTAAGGGGGGGGGGAGGGGGGGTGAGGGGAGGGAGGAGGGGGGGGGGGGGGGAAGGGGAAGGGGGGGGGAAGAAGGGGGAAGCGGGGAGGGTGAGGGAGGGGAGGGGTGGGAGACCTTTGGAGTGGGAGGTGGGTGTGGAGGCGGAGCGAAGGGAGGGTTGGAAGGTTACAGGGGTAGGGGGTAAAGGTATGACTGTTTGTCTTTTCAGTCCTCGACGCAGTCTGGTGCAAGGGAAATGTCCAGGGTCCCCATGCTCCTTATGCATACGAAGCTCCACCACTCAAACATTTAAAAGTGAGGTAAAAAACTGACCATGCTATAGTGGTTGCTTGAATGAAAGGTTGTGAACCCATTAGAGAATTTTCTATATTTCTGCATAAATAGGACCTAAAACATCATCAGATTTTCACCAACAAGTCCTAAAAAATAGATAAAGAGACCCCAGTTATTAAACAAAAGATATTATACTCCGGTCATTTATTTTATTGAGGAAAATGATCCAATATTACATATTAGTGAGGTCGCAAAAGTATGTGAAACCTCATAGGATTTAGCAGTTAATGTGGAAATAAAAATTTAAAGTAAGGTGTTTTCAACCAATGGGATGATGACAATCAGGTGTGAGGGGGGGCACCCTGTTTTTATTTAAAGAACAGGGATCTATTCAAGTCTGCTCTTCACAACACGTTTGTGGAAGTGTTATCATGGCACAAACCGAAGGAGATTTCTGAGGGACCTCAGAAAAAGAGCTGTTGATGCTCATCAGGCTGGAAAAAGGTTACAAAACCATCTCTAACAGGAGTTTGGACTCCACCAATCCACAGTCAGACAGATTGTGTAGAAATGGGGAAATTCAAGACCATTGTTACCCTCTCCCAGGAGTGGTTGATCAACAAAAAGATCACTTAAAGAAGCAAGGCGTTTTTTGTAAGGGGATAGGAGTAGTTGGGTGAGGGTCACAAAGGACCCCAGGGTAACTTCTAAAAGACACTGAAGGGTCTCTCTCACATTGGCTAGAATGTTAATGTTCATGAGTCCCACCATCAGAAGAACCAAATGAAACAACAATGGTGTGGCATTGCAAGGGTTTGCAAGAGGAGAAAAGCTCACACTGCTCCCTTCAAAAAAGAACATTGCTGCTGCGCGTCTGCCAAACACTCGGTAGTGCATGGTCTATGGTTGCATAGGACAGTCAGCACTGCTTCTCCACAAATAGGACTGGACACTCTGATGAACTGCTGACAGCTATGAGCCAATGGTAAGAAGGATGCACTCAAGGCAAAGAATCACGGGAACAAGCCAGAAGGATATTTGTGGAAGAATTACTTTTGTGGATGGATGAGACCAAAAAATAGGAACTTTTTGCGGACTAGTTAAAAGAGAAAAGCGTTTATGTTTGGTGAAAAGGAAAACACTGCATTCCACCATAAGAAAAACCTTAATCCCATCTGTGGAAACATGGTGGTGGTAGTATCATGTGGGCTTACGGGCCTAACACGTTTTGTGCATGCCATCTGGGCCAGAGGAAGGCTTTCCATCATTGAATGGAACAATGAAGTTCTTGAATTATATCAGAGAATTCTAAATTAAATGAAAATGTCAGGACATCTTGTCCCCATGAACTGAATCTCAAAAGACGAAAGAAGGTGGGGTCATGCAAGCAAGACAACGATCCCCTAAAGCACACAATTCGTTCTAGCCAAAGAATGGTTTTTTTTTATTTTTATTTTTTTTTTTTAATTTTTTTTTTTTTTTTTTTATTTATTTGTTTTAATTAAAGGTTTTTTTTTAAAATAATTTTTTTTTTTTTTTGTTTAAAATTTTTTAAAGGAGAACAATGAAAAGTTAATGTTTTGGGAATGGCCAAGTCAAAGTCCCTGACCTTAATCCAATGTGGAAAATGTTGTGGAAGGACCTGAAGTGAGCAGTTAATGTGAGGAAACCCACCAACATCCCAGAGCTGAAGCTGTTCTGTACGGAGGAATGGGCTAAAATTCCTCCAAGCCACTGTGCAGGACTGATCAACAGTTACAGGAAATGTTTAGTTGCAGTTATTGCTGCATGAGGGGTCACACCAGATACTGAAAGCAAAGGTTCACAGACTTTTTGCCACTCACCAATATGTAATACTGGATCATTTTCCTCAATAAATAAATGACCAATATAATATTTTTGTCTCATTTGTTTAACTGGGTTCTGTTTATCTACTTTTAGGACTTGTGTGAAATCTGATGATGTTTTAGGTCATATTTATGCAGAAATCTATAAGATTCTAAAGGGTTCACAAATTTTAAGCACCACTGTATCTGTAATACTGTGACATATTGCTGGCTTGTTAGTCACTGTAAGCCATAGCCAATCCCTGGATTAAAAACAAAAGTTCTGTAGTTTAGTTTTGTATCGATAACTTTGTAGTTTTATAGTGTAAAGATATTTTTCAGTGTAAGATTTTTGGTTTATTAAATACCATTTTTATTGTTGCCATTTCTTATGAGACATACCGTATCCTATGTTTTATTTAACATAATACACTTTTCATGTGATATGTTAGGTTGGGTAATATGAACAGTGCCTCCCGTCAACTGAAATGAAACCTCTGCCACTGGATTATTATTATTATTATATATTTCTTCTTTATGATCTTACTGAGTACAGCATTTTGCACTTTGGGATGCAGCAAACAGTTTGAGATGTTATTTTTAAAATATTTGTTTGTACACGTCTGAATATCAGCAACGAACAGTTCATATCAGTGAATGTATACCCTTGGTTCTGGAACTGGAATCTTTGATACACAAGCAGAGAAAACCAAATGTCCTGGTACCTTGTTCAGTGGTGAGCAGTATGTATATTAACTAGAAACAGTTCGATTGTAAGCACTGTTTCTGCATTGTTCTGTTGGGCAACGTCTGAGCAGTCTTCAACAAAAAATGTTACAGACATCACATGAGACATCATATTATAGGTTTAAAGATCAACATCTTCACAGCAGTTTTTGTTGAGGTTTAAGGGGTTAATTAACTGATGACTATGTTTCTGTCTATACTCGCTACTAGTAAATGTCACTGTCCACTAATCTTAGTCACACATTGTTGTACTGTTAAGTTGATATAAATGTGAGCACTGTGTTTCGTTGTGTTGCCAGTAATAATGTTTTGTACCGTTGTTGTTCTGTTGGTCAAGCTTCTCCAGCTGCGCAGTGTGTGTGGTACAGTCGAGTGTACCCCCCACCCCAGCTGCAGCCTTTTGACTTTCTGTGTGACACACCCCATTCACTCATGTCATGTGGTTGTTTCCCTCCAATCAGAGCGCTGTCCTTAAGCACAACACAGTAAACTTCGGCATGCTGTACTCTGGGGGCTATGCTGCACCGCATGCCAGCAGAAGCATGACAATAAACTTTTACAATAACACAAAGCATGAAAACCAAACAACTCAGTGGCTACCTCTACCAAATGTGAGTATGCAAAAGTACAATCAGTTCCAATATCAGTGTAGCATGAGCCAGTAATGAGCATTTCAAAATATTGATTCTAAAACCAGCTTCTGCTTGAAACAGTCGGTGTTACAAAACCACACAATTGAGGTTTTTTTTTTTAGCCTCACCTCACTTTTTAGTTTTTTTGTTAGTAATTGGACATGAGCTAATATAAAGACAGTGATAGGCTCATCATTCTCCATATTTCTCTGTTTAACACAAATCTAACACTTCATTAGCAGTTTCGAATTAGGCGCTGTCTCAGTGTGTTTGTGAGTATTTCCAAGTGTCTGTGTTGCATGTGTGCAGTCTTTGTGTTTGTTCTGTGAGCCAAAGTCTCTTCTGTTGCCTCTGTCTCTCTTCCTTATTTCAGAAATAATTGCACATGATAAGGAATGGCCAGGTTTGCTCATATAGTGGTGCTTGAAAGTTTGAGAACCCTTTAGAATTTTTTATATTTCTGCAAAATATGACGCGAACATCATCAGACTTTCACACAAGTCCTAAAAGTAGATAAAGAGAACCCAGTTAATGAAATGAGACAAAAATATTATACTTGGTCATTTATTTATGGAGGAAAATGATCCAATATTACATATTAGTGAGTGGCAAAAGTATGTGAGCCTCTAGGATTAGCAGTTAATTTGAAGGTGAAATTAGAGTCAGGTGTTTTCAATCAATGGTATGACAGTAAGGAGTGAGTGGGCACCCTGTTGTATTAAAAGAACAGGGATCAAAGTATGCTCTTCACAACATGTTTGTGGGAGTGTATCATGGCACGAACAAAGGAGATTTCTGAGGATCTCAGAAAAAGAGTTGTTGATGCTCATCAGGATGACAAAGGTTATAAAACCATCTCTAAAGAGTTTGGACTCCACCAATCCACAGTCAAACAGATTGTGTGCAAATGGAGGAAATTCAAGACCATTGTTACCCTCCCCAGGAGTGGTCGACCAACAAAGATCACTTAAAGAGCAAGGTGTGTAACAGTTGGTGAGGTCACAAAGGACCTCAGGGTAACTTCTAAGCAACTGAAGGCCTCTCTCACATTGGATAATGTTAACGTTGATGAGTCCACCATCAGAAGAACACTGAACAACAATGGTGTGCATGGCAGAGTTGCAATGAGAAAGCCACTGCTCTCCAAAAAGAACATTTCTGCTTGTCTAAAGTTTACCAAAGATCACGTGGACAAGCCAGAAGGCTATTGGAGGAATGTTTTGTGTCGACGGATGAGACCAAAATAGAAATTTTTGGTTTAAAAGAAAAGCATTATGTTTAGAGAAATGAAAGCACTGCATTCCAGCATAAGAACCTTATCACATCTGTGAAACATAGTGGTGGTAGTGTCATGGTTTGGGCCTGTTTTGCTGCATCTGGACCAGGATGGCTTGCCATCATTGGAACAATGAATTCTGAATTATATCAGAGAATTCTAAATGAAAATTTCAGGACATCTGTCCATGAACTGAATCTCAAGAGAAGGTGGGTCAAGCAGCAAAACAACGACCCTAAGCACACAAGTTGTTCTACCAAAGAATGGTTAAAGAATGTAGCAAACCTAAGACTACACTTTAAATTGATTAATTTTTAATGAACTAATGGGGCACCACTGGACTGGTACATCCGGAAAACCAGTTGAAAGGGAACAGCGAAATTGATCAGTCTAGGTCTGAATAGTGAATTCAAAGTTATTTTTCTCGACCTTTGTTGGAATGAAACTCTCTCACACCAGGCGATAAATTCAAAAGGTTATAACAAGTTTATTAATTGCAAAACAAGGCAATACCAACAGACTATCTGATGGAATAACGAGTGTACCACAGAGTTAAAATCATAAAATGACGGTGAACATGTATATATCACAGTATTGAAAACAGGGAATGATGGCAAACGTACATGTCACAGTAATTAAAATCAGGAACCAAGATGACTCTATGTGCAACTTATCGGTCGCGCAATAATTACCCAGAGGCAATGTTATGGACTAGTGAGTTACTAGTAACACAAATTACGTTGAACATGAATAGTATGGTAGAAGCTACTTAGACGTGGATAAGTCTATGTTGAAGCGTGGTTTAAGATCAAACGCAAGGTTCGAGGGACTCGGAGAAAGCCATAAATGGTACTCGCCTGGAAGATCACTCGATTGGTTCGGGGCATTCAACCTTGGCCCGGCCCGTCCAAAAGGCACGATTTTGGGGAGTGGTGACATCCGTCTTCCGATGCACACCACCGCTCGGAAAGGCCTCTTAGTGGCTTGGCTCTGGGGTTTCTTGCAGATGGCCTCGTGTAACCACGTTTCGGCGGTGACTTCAGATGAGGCTCACTTCCCAGTTTAGGCTGCGGGCGTTCACGGTTCCTCGACGTTTGCGTGTGTACAACTCAGATTTTATCCTGGCCACAGATAAATGTGGAGTTGATGCGCTCAAGCACCACGAGCTTCAAAAGACTTGAAAAAACTAGGATACACGAGCGTGAAGGAGGTCTTGGCTGGTTGGTATACTTTTGTCGGCTTCATTTCTAATTCGGCAATACCAAACTACTAGAACTGCTGGACACAGAAAAACTTAAAAATAAGGCGCAAAAACTTGAAAGAACTTAAGGACGAAAAACTTTAACAAAGACGAACAACTAAAGACTGACAAAAGCTGCAACTTAAAAAGACAAAGAAAAGACTAGACTTAGAAAGACAAAAAGAAAAGTACAAAAGACTCAAAGCTGCCACCCGGTTAGCCCGCGTCGCTTTTGTATGTTCCGGATCGTAGGCGGTCGGAGGGGGGGCACAAGGAGTTGCCCTGACTTAGCCAATGAGAAGCTGACTCATCAGTAAATCCCTCCTAGCGTGGATGTGTCTTCTAATTTCACCATAGGTTGGTATGGGCCGCTTTACAGAAGCTATAACTTGGATTAATATATTCCTACATATCTAGGGTGACTAAAATTATCACATAATAACCAAAAATCCTCAAAGTTACAAGTTTAGTTGCAGAATTTCGTTGTAAGGTTCAGATGATCAAAGGCACCTTGAATTGATAACCTAGGACATCGTTAAATCATTCTAACTACAGCACATACATTTGCTATTCCTTAAACAAATAATAATACAATTGATACAAGATGTAGGAAACAGTACATTCTGAATAACAACTTCATTTCTGTTCTTTATAAGTATGAACAAGTATTAAACCTGAGCGATCGATACATATAGACAAACAGCTGTTATTTCTAATCATAACCATTAGTATAGCACAACTGGATCATATTACGTATAGAACGGTCACTATACTAAAACATTGACCAAGTAGATATGAAAATACGTGAGGAATCAGTGACATGCATATATATATATATGATTATATATGAGAGTATGAAAAATATCCCTGATCACATTCTTTGTATGAACTAGCTAAGTACATATGGGTGTGTTTGGACTTATTATCAAGCAGTTCTCATGTGTTTTCTAATTGAGTGGTCCAGGCGAAGATAGTCTGCTCCCAGCAAAAGTTAATACTATTATTAAAAAGTATGTCTGTGAAAGAAGAGGCTGGATTCCATGAAATTTTCAGGGGTGTCCACGGGTCTTTCCTGTGTGATAAGGCTTGCAAGAGCGAGCTGTGAGGAAAAAGTTCAATGGTGGGGGAGAAAGGCCGTTATCTTCTGCAACAGTTAGAGAGAATTGGGGAAACCTGTGGTCTGGATCGTTGAAACCCCCTTTTAAGGTTAACACATGGACTTAGTTTACGATTGCAAGATGCCGAAGGTTGTAGGTCTGTTTAAACAGACCTCCAATTCTGTTGGTTTGAGAAAGAGTCTGGCGTTGATGGGGCCATTGTGGCCATTACTCAATTGTAGACTCTGTCCAGGTGGTTGGCATTTGCATTCCAAAGTGTCACAAAGTTTATGACTTTGGTGGAAGAGGGTAGGAAGAGGGGGGGGGGGGGGGGGGGGGGTAGTCAGGACCCCTGAATGACTCTAATTTAGCTCTTAACGCTACAAGAAGAATAAAGTTAATGTTTTGGAATGGCCAAGTCAAAGTCCTGACCTTAATTTAATCAAAATGTTGTGGAAGGAGCTGAAGCGAGCAGTTAATGAGGAAACCCACCAACATCCCAGAGTTGAAGCTGTTCTGTATGGAGGAATGGGCTAAAATTCCTCCAAGCCGGTGTGCAGGACCGATCAACAGTTACAGGAAATGTTCGGAGGGGGGAGGGTCACACCAGGTACTGAAAGCAAAGGCTCACATACTTTTGCCACTCACTAATATGTAATATTGGATCATTTCCCTCAATAAATAAATGACAAAGTATAATATTTTTTGTTTCATTTGTTTAACTGGGTTCTCTTTATCTACTTTTAGGACTTGTGTGAAAACCTGATGACATTTTAGGTCATATTTATGCAGAAATACAGAAAATTCTAAAGGGTTCACAAACTTTCAAGCAACACTGTAGAAGGCTTATGTGCCTTAAACCACATTCATGCATCTTCTATCTTCTGCACTGTGTGCGGATAAGATTTATAAGCCCAATGCTTATCTGATCAGACAGATTTTAAGCTAAAGCCATGCATAATAAGCAAATTATGTTATAAACTCAATTGACTTAACTCAGGATTGTGACAAATATAGAGCAAAAAACTAATAATTTATACTTTCATTTTTATGTAGCCAGTCACTCTCCAGATACAATCCTGAAATGAAAGGTATCACTGCTCTTACAAATACAGATAAAAGAAATTGTTTGGCTCCTAAAAATTCTTTATGGAGCCCTGAATGAGCACTAGCTCCAGCGCCAGCACTGCCAGTGGAAAAGGAGTAACCCTTAGGTTGGAAAAATTATGCAAATACATAAACATTCATGACTGAATTGGAACACAGAGATTACAAATTTGATATAAATGATTACTATAGTCAGCGTTTTCTGAAATTTACCGGACTCCTAAATATTCATTCTTAAGGTCTAGTTGTGTACCATACATTCTGCGTTCCATAAACTTGGGACTTGCATACTGAGTTGTCCATCGATTTACTCAATCCTCTTTTTCAGACCCCATCACAGCAGAGCAATATGTTAGATAATGGCCAGGAGGTGGTCTCCCCTACCACCCAGTGGGCCCCCTATTCACTCGGACGAAGAGATGTACCTCCTGATGCCATTATCAAAAAGGTAATGGCTTCACTCCTATAACATAAAAATGTGAAATGCTTTTGTCAATATTGTACTCCAAGATTGGTTGTGATTTGTTACATTTGCAGCATTTTATATACTGTTAGGCTCTTGAGCAGGCACACATTGTACTCTGATCCAGCTGAAAAATGTTTGGAGTTGGAGTATAACCAACATATGAGTCTGAGAAACAAGATAAGTTACTCAGCAAGCACTCGGCATTGTATGAACCAGGGTGGTTCAGTAAGTTCTCGTTGATGGAGCAGGAGTTACTGGTTGCAGAGTTGTCTTCCCTGGGTGTGGTACTCAGGATAGATCAAGAGGACCTGGTGTCTGAAAGCCAAATAATGGTCTGGTGTGACGATATGTGTGGGGAAAGACCAAAGTGGCCCAGTCCCATTAGCAAAGAAAGAGGACCAAGTCTGATGTAGAAAATATCTGTCACCAGACAGACCAGAGGAGGTGTGAATTACAGAGTTCTGCCTCATGAGGGACTCCCACTCTGGGACAAGGGCAGGTCTGTGGCACGTGATACAAACCAAGAGTCCCTCTCTAACACCGCACTTTTGCTTGTCACAAATGTCCTTTGCACTATAAATAACTGATCTTTCACTCAGTCAGCCTACCTCTCTACCTACACCGAGGGCCAAAGTGAGATCTTAGATTTTGACATTTTTCTCTGGTTTAATAAAATGGTCACTCAACTTTGTTAGTGAAAATTTTAATATTCTAAAAATGATTCAGCATGATTTCACAATATCTGATTCCATGGTGTTATTTAATACTTGGCTTGGCTTGTCGTCAAGTGTCCATATAAATACACTCTTTGGTCTTCAGGTAGTTGTTGTAAAGTTTTGAGTTTTTGGGTCTTTGTTTTGCTGAATCCTTCTCTACAAAAATCCAAACAAGCATTTTCAATAGTGCTGTCACACCTTTTGCCCCTACTCTAAGTTAATCTAAGTTTTACCCCTTAATGTTAGACTGATATTAAAAGGGAATTGTATGCACAATACACAATATAAAGCTGAATATGGAACAGAATTGTCTATATTTCTGCTGAAATATGATCTAAAACATCATCAGATATTCACACAAGTCCTAAAAGTAGATAAAGAGAACCAAGTTAAACAAATGAGACAAAAATATTAGGTACTGTCTTAAAACATTGGATTATTTACATTTATGTCATTTAGCAGACACCCTTATCCAGAGCAATTTACAACTTACACAATTTTACAATCCAAGCAATTGTGGTTTAAGGGTTTTGCTCAAGGACCCAACAGTGGCAGCTTTACAGAATTGGGATTTGTACACTGGATACTCTGGTCCATAGTCCATTACCTTAACCACTAAGCCACCACAGTCACCCCCTCAGTCAGCATCTATACTTGAAAATCTACATTTATCTTTTAACCATTTTATTGTTGGTTCATTTGCATGTTTGACTCATTGTCCTTTGGGCTGAGGTCTGTGGTAGCCTAGTGGTTAAGGTCCTGAACCGGTGGCCTGTGGGACTAGTAGTTGAGGTACTGAACTGTGGACTAGAAGGTCCAGGGTTCAAATCCCACCTCTGCCACTGTAATGAATGTTGTAGTGTTCTGTGGTGACCTTTTATCCTTGTGATGGGCACAATGACATTTTACAGGGACACGTTCCCCAGTAAAGTGGGTCTGATGATGCTGGCTTTGAATAACTGACCAATGTATTGAATGAAGACAAGCAAAGTACAACTGTATGTTGTTGTACTAGTACTGATGTACATCGTGTACATGATGTCTTGAACAGAATGTGTTTGCCTGCTTTTATGGCTTGGAAGAAGGTCAGAGCACATATGCAATTAATACAGAAATCTGAGTAATAAAAGGATTAACATTTTTTCACCTTATATGCACTCCGCTGTAAAATATTTGTGAAAATTACACTGCACTTTGTTAAATGATGTGTGGATAAACCTACCAGCATTAATAATATGAGCAAATTAAACAGTCCTGCTGTATTTGTTCATGAGCACCGAGATCTCGCCACATCTGTTTTATATTCATTTTGTCATTCTTGCTCAAACAATATGTGGACTGACTATAATGAATAATTCATGCTGTATATAAGATTTACGTTTTATTGCAGCTGTCTTGTGTTGACTTGTGTCAATCTACTGTAGCTGTGATTGCAGTGCTAATATTTTGAGATGTTGGAGTTAATTGCTAGCTTCTGAGTCATTCATTCTCCCTGTACTGCATGTTTCTGCAGTCTCCCTAGCAACTAGAGGAGGTCTGTGTATGGTTAACTGCTGGTACTCAGTGTAACGATACAAAACCAGAGATTTCATAGCAAGGTGCTACTGAAACCTCCATTCTGTTTAGTCAATAGGTGTTAAATAATTTTTATAACAGCACGGCTGTGACAAGCAATGGCAGCCGTGGGGTAAATCACAGATCTTTACATTAATGCATTGTATAAACCCACGCGAGGGGGGTCATGCAGATCCACACAGGCAGATCTGCATGCGCCACCAGCCCACTACTGCAGGGAACGAATATTATGGCATTTTTAATTGTAATTTTTTTTTTAAACATTTTAACCACGTTCAAGTTTGAGGCGGACTCCAGCGCCTATCACCGGAGAATACATCACATAGGCGTAAGTATGCCCTGGATTGGATGCCAGTCCATTGCATTGCTGGGCAGAAGTTGCTAGCATCATAGAATGCGGCCTCCCTTCCTCAGACAAGCCAGTGCATGCAATGCCCGACCCTTTTGACAGGCACCACCGTGACTCGAACTAGGTCCAGTTGGTGGTGGGCATATCACACCACTACGGCCCCAACATTGACATATACCTGCAAATTTTAATGAACCGTAAACAATTCATTTAGTGCTGTGGAAAAGTCTTAAGCCACCATTAGACTTGTTTTAGTAAAATACAGGAAATTTGTATGCCCTATTCCAGAGCTGAATATTATAGAATCATTGTGGGATCACCTGAACTGAGAAAGAAATACAAGACATCCCATATCTAAAGGAGAACTCTTGAAGTGCTGAAAGAAGCCTGGTATAATATACCAGAAGTTTACTTCAGAAAACTTCAGGACAGTCTCCCCAAAAGTGTTCAAGATATGATTAGTGCCGAGGGAGGTCACACTAAATACTGAATTTTGCCTATAGAAGCCATTTTGTTCTGAAAATTGTGTTGATTGTTTTTTAATTTTGTGTACATATTCTTTGTTTGTATCTTTATAAAGGGAAATAATTCTATATGGTCATTATACCACTGCTAAAACAACAAATCTAAAGGTGGCCTCAGACTTTTAATTTGTTTCCTGTAAAGTTTTTTGTTCCTGTAAAGGTAATTTGACCTAGGGTGCATATACTTTTGCATAACATAGGAATGAACCTGAGATTTTTCAAGCATGAGCAAATGTTTAGGTTTTATATGGATTGACCTTTTAACAATGGTTTCTAATGGTAAAAAAATTGCCATCTCTTCTGTTCTTTCCTAGGCTGTGGTTCATCACCCTTCTCAGCAGCAGGGCATGATGGGAAGTGGAGCTACAGCCACGGCACTACACAGAGGGCCCCAGCAATATGAGGGAGCTATGAACAAGGTGTCCATCCAGCAGTACCAGAATCCTCTGGCCATGGCTGTGACGAGCACCAGCCCCCGGCCGCAGAGCGCTCGCTGCTTCATCCAGACCAAAGGCCAGAAAAGCATGGATGGTTTTCCAGAGCAGGTGCTTAATGCGCATTGCGTTCATCATGGCAAAACCCTGGTAAAACTCTTAATAAGGGTGTATAGGTCGAGGTGAATCCCATTCTCCCCATCAGCCTTGGTGTTCCGCAACCAGTTCAAAACCACATATTTGGACATTACACTTATATAGTGTAGTAAACCTTACACACAGCTGCTGATTCGCTGTTTATCTGCCTTGTATTTGTCAGGTCCTGTGGCTCGGTGGTAAGTGCTTTTCATGAGCACTCTTCAGGCTGGGTTTAATAACATTTAAGGCCATGTGCTGCAGTGACAAAGAGCAACAAACATCACATTGTGGGTCAGTGTCAGTGGTAGAGGATTACACTGAATGGACACTTTATTAGAGACACCCATCTAGTAGCACATAGGTCTTCCTTTGGTCCTCAGATTCACAGCAATTTATCGTGGCATAGATTCCACTTGGTACTGAAATTGTTTTGCAGGAATGTTGACCTATGAGGACAGGATAGCGTCTCCCAGTTGGCAAAATTAGATGGAGGTACAGTGGTATCTCGGTTCTTGTTGTTAATTCTTTCCAGAAGGCTTATTGAGTACCGAAAATGACAATTACCAAGCAAATTTTTCCCCTAAGGAATAATGTAAATTGAATTCATCCGCTAACTGTGAAAACAAATTCCCGGCTTACTTCTGTATCCTGGCATGAAAACTCTATGGATGGCCTGCCCATGCTTGTGATTGTTTGTTTTTTTGTTTTATTTAATGTTGTATCAGTATAGATGACTATTCACTACAGCAGCAAGGTTACATCAGTACTGGTCAGGCACATTTATACTGGACTGATTTTAGAGCAATCAATTAACCTAACCCATGTCTTTGGAAAGTGGGAGGAAACCGGACCCCATGCCCAAGTATCCATGTATAACTATTAGTATTTTATCACCGACATCTATGCCCAGTAGCTGCACCTTGTGTGTACAATTGCTGATTGTGATGCAGAGTTTAAAAGTCAGAGTTTAATCTCAGTAAGTTAGAAAAGTCATATTTGCTCATATCCTGTACGTGCATATGTATTCAGGGGATGAACAGTCGATCACAAGAATGTTTATTAAATGCATGGCCATATACATTGTACAGTTACACTAAATGACATTATAAACAGTAATACATTGCATTCTCGTTTGTAGTTCTGTGTTCGGATTGAAAAAAACCCAGGCCTTGGTTTTAGCATCTCAGGGGGAATCAGTGGGCAGGGGAACCCCTTCAAACCCTCCGACATGGTAAGACCTCCATTCACTAATCTACAGCCTGAAATTTGAATGAAATGAACAACTGACTGAATGAAAAACCATTTTGTCCTCCATGTGCTGTTTAATCATCATATGCAAGGCTAACGGGAAAAAAATACACAAAGACAGTACTCGGCCTTAGCGTTTCCATGGAAACATGAGCTACTGCAATGCACAAAGTTGCCCACCAGCAGCTTGTGATACCTGTTAACCTTTTCACTGCTTATCATACCATCAGTTGCATTGCATGCGCAAAATGGTGGTTTGGCTACAATATTCAAAACAAACATAGGCTGTACTGTGGCTTGATCAAGTTTAGCAGGCATTATATTCTCTCCTTTATTTATTATATTCTCATTGTAATTGTAATTTAATTTAATTCCATTTAATTTATCCTTACATACAGTGGGGCAAAAAAGTATTTAGTTAGTCACTGATTGTGCAAGTTCTCCGACTTAGAAAAAAATGAGAGAGAGGTCTGTAATTTTCATCATAGGTAACACTTCAACTATGAGAGACAAAATGAGAAAAAAATCCAGGAAATCACATTGCAGGATTTTTAAAGAATTTTAATTGTAACATCATGGTGGAAAATAAGTATTTTTGGTCACCCACAAACAAGCTCTGGCTCTATCTGGCTCTCACAGACCTGTAAACTTCTTCTTTAAGAAGCTCTTTTGTCCTCCACTTGTTACCTATATTAATGGTACCAGTTTGACCTCGTTATCTGTATAATAGAAACCTGTCCACAGCCTCAAACAGTCAGAATCCAAAAACTCAACCATGGCCAAGACCAAAGAGCTGTCGAAGGACACCAGGAAGAAAATTGTAGACCTGCACCAGGCTAGGAAGAGTGAAATCTACAATAGGCAAGCAGGTTGGTGTGAATAAATCAACTGTGGGAGCAATTGTAAGAAACAAGACCATTATTAATCTCCCTCAATCTTGGGCCCCACGCAAGATCTCATCCCGTGGGGTCAAAAAATGATCATGAGAACGGTGAGCAGACATCCCAGAAACTACACGGAGGGACCTGATGAATGACCTGGAGAGCTGGGACCAAAGTAACAAAGCTACCATCAGTAACGCACTACGACGAGAGGGACTCAGATCCTGCAGTGCCAGGCGTGCCCCCCTGCTTAAGCCAGTACATGTCCAGGCCCGTCTGAAGTTTGCCAGAGAGCATATGGATTGATCCAACATAGGATTTGGAGAATATCATGTGGTCAGATGAAACAATAATAGAACTTTTGGTAAAAACTCAATTCGTCATGTTTGGAGGAAGAAGAATTCTGATTGCGCGATACCTACTGTGAAGCTTGGGGGTGAAAACCTCATGCTTTGGGGCTGTTTTTCTGCATAGGGGACAGGACGACTGATCCGTGTTAAGGGAAGAAATGAACAGGGCCATGTATTGTGAGATTTTAAGCTCTTCCATCAGTGAGAGCATTGAAGATGGAACATGGCTGGGTCTTCCAGCATGACAATAATTCCCAAACACACCCGCTCGCCCCAACGAAGGAGTTGGAGTTGCTCCGTAAAAAGCATTTCAAGGTCCTGGAGTGGCCTAGCCAGTCTCCAGACCTCAGCCCCATAGAAAAATTTGTGGAGGGATGTTGAAAGTCCGTGTTTCCCCAAAACATCACTGCTCTAGAGGAGATCTGCATGGAGGAATGGGCCAAAAATACCAGCTACAGTGTGTGCAAACCTGGTGAAGACTTACAGGAAACGTTTGACCTCTGTCATTGCCAACAAAGGTTATGTTACAAAGTATTGAGTTGAACCAAAATTTATTGACCAAATACTTATTTTCCACCATAATTACAATTAAATTCTTTAAAAATCCTACAATGTGATTTCCTGGATTTTTTTTTCCATTTTGTCTCTCATAGTTGAAGTGTACCTATGATGAAAATTATAGACCTCTCTCATCTTTCTAAGTCAGAGAACTTGCACAATCAGTGACTAAATACTTTTTTGCCCCACTGTATAACATCAAGGCTGCCCAAGGAGGTTGATTCCCTTTGTAAACTTTGGACCCCCCGAAAGTTTTCCATGGCACCATCACTCTATTCTTGCTCAATTGGCGCTTTGGGCCTTCCTTTTTTTTAAAGCTATAAAAAACAATGCTTTATTGTAAAAGAAGTAGAATATAAAGCTGACTTGAAGCTGACTAAGCTCACAGAGTTCCACACACTTTTAAGGAAATGCATTTGCAAGGGCCAGCAAGTGGATATCTGTTAGTGTTTTTCTTTTTAGATTCCTGGGGTGAACTCCGAATGTATGGAATTTGTTCTCCCTGTGTCTTCGTGAGTTCTTCTGGGTACTCTAATTTCCTCCCACATTCCAAAGATGTGTTAAGTCAATTGGTGTCTCTAAAATGTCACAGTGGATGAATTGGTACCCTGTCTAGGATCGGTCCCTGGCTTGTGCACTGTACTGCCAGTTAGGCCCTGGCTCGTTGTTAGCTTGAATTGGATATAGCATTTATGGAAGTAAATAAATGAATGCGTTTGCAAAGGCTGGAGGGTCTTATCACATTTCAAACCTTGATTTATACTATTTAGATGAGTCAATATCTGTCAATAATAAAGACCAGCATTGGTTGATGAAGAGAAAAATCTATTTTCGTAGTCAACTGCATGGAACACTGAGGCACTCTAAGCTGTGATCTTGCGTTACATCCTCTTTCACTTCTGTGATTTATGCATTAGCCCTGGATTTGTTATGTTTTTTATCCCCTAATGTATCTCCACAGACACCTGACAGGCCCTGGTGGCGACCAGATGATGTCTTGATATATAAAATCACAGACCTGAAAGAGATGTAATTTCATGTCTTGCTGTTATTAAATGGGTAAATGGATGTAGAGTCAGCTCCACAATTATTGGCACCTTTGGTAAAGATTCAAAGGGTTAAATATGCGTTACACTTTCTTAATCTTATAACTTGCATTAATATAAGTTTACTCTGGTGGGGAAAAGCCTTTCAAAATGACAGGTATGCACCATTTAACATCCATCTGTTCAACATCCGTTCATTTAATGACCAAGATCGTAAGAATTCTAATAGTGTTTACAGTGTTTCACACTAGTTTCCGTTTTTTGGTAAGTGTTTCAAGCTTTCTAAAAGATACGAAGATAAGAATTACTCTATTGTACAGTGCAGTGCTGTACTAAATGTTTCATATTGTGTTTAATTAATAGTATTGTTTAAAATAAAACACTATGTGCAACATATCTTAACATATCTTGTCAACAACTTGACAATGGTAATGTCCGGTCAAGTTCTAATTGGGTCAGCTTCCTGTTTCACAGAATGTAATGCGTACGCAAAACCAAACGGCTCATACCTGTAGTGTTTTTAAGAAAACCAAATATGTCACATTATAACTTTGTGCAAACTCCTTTTTTCAACTTAACAGCATTGACCCTTCTCCCTTAATGCGTGATGATATTGGAGGATACATAGCAAAGAAACTCCTCAGTACTAGATCTCACCTGATCCTCCATGGTTATTGGTCCTCTCTTGTGAAATATCCTCTTCAACCCACTCTGTAGGTTTTAGTAACATTTAGGTCAGGGGACAGCAATGGCCGAGTTAAATACTTGATTCTGTGGTCAGTGAACAATTTATTGTACAGCTCTATCCTTGGCTTGTTATCCTACTGGAAGATCCAGCCATGATCCAGTTGTAACTTCTTTGCAAAGCCAGCCAGATTTAAAATCTAGTCCTGGCACTCGGGTGTCACAGCAGTCTAATATACTAGTCAACCACTATAGGGACTTGGGTTCAAGTCACTGCGGTACCAACCAGCTAGGTCAGGCATCACATGCGGGCATGATTGCCTGTGTCTGATGGAGGTGAAGTCGGTCTGGGGACATGTACAGTGGTGCTTGAAAGTTTGTGAACCCTTTAGAATGTTCTATGTTTCTGAAAAAATATGACCTATAACATCATCAGATTTTCACACAAGTCCTAAAAGTAGTTAAAGTGACCCAGTTAAACAAATGAGACAAAAATATTATACTTGGTCATTTATTTATTGAGGAAAATGATCCGATATTACATATTAGTGAGTTTCAAAAGTACCTCTAGGATAAGGAGTTAATTTGAAGGTGAAATTAGAGTCAGGTGTTTTCAGTCAATGGGATGACAATCAGGTGTGAGTGGACACCCTGTTTTATTTAAAGAACAGGGATCTATCAAAGTCTGCTCTTCACAACACCGTTGTGGAAGTGTATCATGGCACGAACAAAGGAGGACAAGCCAGAAGGCTATTGGAAGAATCTTTTGTGGACGGATGAGACCAAAATAGAATGTTTTGGTTTAAAAGAAAAGCTTTATGTTTGGAGAAAAGAAAACACTGCAATCCAGCACAAGAACCTTATCCCATCTGTGAAACATGGTGGTGGTAGTATCATGGTTTGGGCCCATTTTGCTGCATCTGGGACAGGACAGCTTGCCGTCATTGTTGGAACAATGAATTCTGAATTATATCAGAGAATTCTAAAGGAAAATGTCAGGACATCTGTCCATGAACTGAATCTCAAGAGAAGGTGGGTCATGCAGAAAGTCAATGACCCTAAGCACACAAGTCGTTCTACCAAAGAATGGTTAAGAAGAATAAAGTTAATGTTTTGGAATGGCCAAGTCAAAGTCCTGACCTTAATCCAATCGAAATGTTGTGGAAGGACCTGAAGTGAGCAGTTAATGTGAGGAAACCCACCAACATCCCAGAGCTGAAGCTGTTCTGTACGGAGGAATGGGCTAAAACTCCTCCAAGCCGGTGTGCAGGACTGATCAACAGTTTCAGGAAACATTTAGTTGCAGTTATTGCTGCACAGGGAGGTCACACTAGATACTAACAGCAAAGGCTCACATACTATTTCCACTCACTAATATGTAATATTGGATAATTTTCCTCAATAAATAAATGACCAAGTATAATATTTTTGTCTCATTTGTTTAACTGGGTTCCCTTTGAATACTTTTAGGACTTGTGTTAAAATATGATGGTGATTATGGTTATGATTAGATCATATTTATGAAGAAATATAGAAAATTCTAAAAGGTTCACAAACTTCCAAGCACCACCATATATACACCAATCAGCTGTAGCATTAAAACCATGGACAGATTGAATAACGTAACCTTCATTATTACAAGAAACACATGTTAAGCTCTGGGAGATATTATTAGCCAGTTCTCATGGTTGATGCGATGGACATGGGAGGAATGTTTAGGACCAAAGGCCTGAGCAACTTTAGCCAGCTGATTAGATCACAGCATCCCCTTAATAACAAGGCTTGAGGTGTGCCTGTGGTGGGACTGTAGTAGCCTAGCGGTTAAGGTACAGGACTATGAACCAGACAGTTCAAATCCCACCTCTGCCAAGTTGCCACTGTTGGGTCCTTGACCCACGACTGCTTGGATCGGAAGCATGTATCATTTGTAAGTCCCTCTGGATAAGGGTGTCTGCTAAATGACATAAATGTGTGCTCCCACTCAGCAGTGGCGAGTACCTATCGACAGTTGTACAAGGACGGATAAACTGTGAACCAGTAACAGGGTGTTATTCCCCAAGGCTCTTCGATATATGCTATACATCTGGTACAAATGGACAGAAGAGCTACTGTGGTACAAATCACAGAAATGTTTAACACTAGTTATGGGAGGAATATGTTTCACAACACACAGTGCCCAGCGCCCCCATGCCTGAGTCACCGAACGGTCTGAAGTGCTCATCATTGCTATCGGCAGCACTCCTTGATTGTTGGAAGCATGCATGTTGTATAAGGAAATAGTTTTTTCTTTTTTAAATATTTCTACACTAAACATATGGGGTGGAGAATATCAGCTTTTCAGCAGAATGCATTTATTACCTAAAATCCAGTACAATTGTGTTCCCTCGTATCTCATCTTGTATGCGAAAATTGCAGAATGTTCCTTTTATTTTTGTACTTTTATAAGAGGCAGTGTGAGATTGAGATCATGTGACAGAATCTGCTGTCACACAGTAACGGAGCAAAGGAATTGTTCAAGGTCAAGTCAGATTTATTTATATAGTGCTTTTTGCAATGGAGCCTTGTCTTCAAAGCCGCCCTTTACAATTTTAGATTAACTCTTATAATATCTAGGGCCAATCCCAAATTGAGCAAGCCTAGGCGACAGTGGGCAAGGAAAAACCTAAACGTTATAAGGAAGAAGAAACCTTGGGAGGACCAAGACTCAAAAAGGGATCCCATCCCTCCTTGGATGGGATTTGAATACTGAACCTCTGGGCCATCCACAGTTTAATTACCACACAAAAAATTATTTCCATAACTTTTTTTTGATGTGTATTTAACAAAGGGTGCTAATAATTCTGGAGCGACTATGGTACTGCCCGTAAGTGGATTATTTAATCCACACTGTATTAAACTACAGTGGTATGAAAAAAGTTTGGGCACCCCTGATAATTTTCATGATTTTAGTTTATAAATCATTGGTTGTCAGATCAGCAACTTGAGTTAAATATATCACATAGCAGATGAACACCGTGATATTTGAGAAGTGAAAGTAAGTTATATAGGTTTTACCAGAAAGTGTGCAGTAAAGTTATTTCAAACAAAATTAGGCCAGGTTTGCATAAATTTGGGGCACCCCAACATAAAATTTACATCAATATTTAGTAAGATCCTCCCTTTTGTAGAAATAACAGCCGTTAAACGCTTCCTACAGCTTCCAGTCTGGATTCTGGGTTTTTGAAGGTGCCTTTGGACCATTCTTCTTTAGAAACATCTCCAGTTCAGTCAGGTTTGATGGTTTCCGAGCATGGACAGCCCACATTTTTCAGTAATATTCACGTCTGGGGACTGAGGATGGCCATTCCAGAACATTGTAACTGGTTTCCTCTGCATGAATGCCTTAGTAGATTTTTGAGCAGGGTTTGGGTCGTTGGCCTCGGTGCAAACTTTGTCACTGATTCTTGAACACATTGTTCTCAAGAATCTGGAGATATTAACTGGGAATCCATGCGACCCTCTCAACTTTAAACAAAATGATTCCTAGTACCTGCAATGGCCCACACAGTCCCACAGCATGATGGAAACGCCACCAAATTTTAACTGTGGTAGCAAGTGTTGTCTTGGGATGCTGGTGTTCTTTTTCCGCTCCTTGTTATGACCAAATAACTCAATTTTAAGTTTCATCAGCACACAGCACTTTATTTCCAAAATGAAGCTGGATTGTCCAAATGTGCTGTAGCACACCTCAAGTGACTCTGTTGTGTGGCGTGTCCTGCAGAAAAGGGCTTCTCTGGCATTACTCTCCCATACAGCCATCTCCTTGTGCAAAGTGCGCTGTATAGTTGAACGATTAACAGTGACACCATCTGCAGCAAGATGAGGTTGTAGGTCTTTGGAGGTGGTCGTGGCTTGACTATGACTGTTCTCACAACATCCTTCGCCTCTGCCTATCTGAGATTTTTCTTGGGTCTGCACTTCGGGAGTCCCTTAACTAGAACTGTGGCCTGTGGTCTTCCATTTCGCCTCACATGTTCCTCACAGTGAAACTGACAGCTGAATCTCTGAGAGAAGCTTTTTTTCCTTTCCCATTTCCCTGAACCATGATGTTGAACACCTTTGTTTTCAGGCCATTTGAGAGTTTGTTTTGAGGCTCCCATGTTTGCCACTCTTCAGAGAAGATGCCAAGCGGAGGAAAGAAAAACTTCCAATTGGCCACCTTAACCCCTTTCTCATAGTGATTTACTTGTGTATGTAGATCAGGGGTCCAATAAGCTTCACAAAACAAATTTTTGTGTTCCAATAATTTCCAATAAAAATGTGCTAAAGGTATTCAAATGACAATGGGTGCCCAAATTTATGCACCTGCCTAATTTTGTTTGAATAATTACTGCACACTTTCTGTTAAACCTATAAACTCATTTCACTTCTCAAATATCACGGTGTTCATCTGCTATATGATATATTTACCTGAAATTGCTGAGCTGGACAACCAATGATTTATAAAGAAAAATCATGAAAATTATCAGGGGTGCCCAAACTTTTTCATACCACTGTATAGCTAAGCTATAGTGGAATCATCTGAGATGCTGGATCCATGAGATACCCGAAGGGATGACGTGATGTAAAGTAGACTCACAGTATGTAGTTTGACATGTTGCATACTGTTGGTCACACACCTGCTACGCACTTGTATGCTTTATAATCTTTGCCCTAGTATATACAAACCCAGTAGAAACAAAGTAAATGAGCAGTCAACAAAACACTATTCATTGTATGTTTTCCATACAACACTATCTAGTTGTTCATAGAGCTATATCAACTCTTTATGTTGATTACTAGATTAGTTGTGATACCCACTTTGACCACTCAATCCAGATTGAAAGGCGAAGATTCTAAACCATCATCATAATTCCTAACCTCATATCATTTTGACTTATAGGGTATCTTTGTTACTAGGGTACAGCCTGATGGACCCGCCTCCAATGTACTTCGACCAGGGGACAAAATTCTGAAGGTAACACTCCTCTCCATCACCACACTTTGTACAGAGAGTGTGTGACAGCACCAAAGTGGGAGGCTTTGCATGTAGCATTTTGTGTTTGGATTGTGGGTGTGCGTGTGAAACAAGTGAGCATGGTCTTCTGTTATGACATGGCCTGTCAGTTCTCACAGGACGGTTTATGGTCTTCCATCGTTTTTAGACTGCTGAGTGTTTCTTGTGGTGCCACTGAGAACTTGCTTGTACTGATCAGTATGTATTTGTCGGTTTTAATGGCATGAATGAAGCAGGGAACAGAATCTTTCCCTCACATTTCCTCCTATCTTTCTAACTCTACTTGTGAAACACAGATTGAATCTGGTCTTCTATTTCAGCCTAGTATTAATAGAGATTTATTTTTGAATTATGGTAATACTACTCAGGTGCATCTGTAAGCTGATTTTACTTTGCCCAACTGCTTTTAAAATCACATTATATTTAATGTGACATGGTTAAAAATATAACAGCACAGTGTGGATACATGAAATATTTGCATATATCTTAAGTTGTCAATTTATTAGTACTTTACTAATACACAACTGACCATTTTTGAGGCACATGTATGTGTGCACTTTGTGTTTGAACATGGACACCATTGAGCAAATATCGATTTGCTTTGAATGGTACTGTGTCTCTTTTCCCTGTAAGCCAGAAAATATGGGCTTTAGAAAATAAGAACTTATTAGATAACATTTTGGGCAGTACTGGATCGATGTGATGTAAGAATGAAAAAGTGTTATTTTACAACAGACCCAGAAAGCATGAAGCAGATGTGTGGATGATTCATACCATTATTTCTTAAAGGCCTATACACACACACACACACACACACACACACACACACACATCACTTCAGTAGGTACAGTGTGAGTGTAGGTTTCTATACTCATGGTCCATTTCATTAGTTCCAATTACTATATAGATGCACTTTGTAGTTCTAAAAATACAGACTTTAGGACACTGAGTTTTTTTAAGCAGATTGTCAGCTGTTTACACAGAACAGCTTCAGAATGTATTCAGACCACTTCACTTTTGCACAATTCTGTTTTAGCTTTAATTTAATGTGTTAAAACTGGCATTTTTCACCATTAATCGCACTCAATAATCCATAATGACAAAGTGAACATTTCTTAAAATCAATAACTGAAACCCCTCATTAACATACAGTGGTGCTTGAAAGTTTGTGAACTATGACCTAAAACATCATCAGATTTTCACACAAGTCCTAAAAGTAGATAAAGAAAACCCAGTTAAACAAATGAGACACACATATTATACTTGTTCATTTATTTATTGAGGAAAATGATCCAATATTGCATATTAGTGAGTGGCAAAGTATGTGAACCTTTCGCTTTTCGGTATCTGGTGTGTGACCCCCCCTGTGGATGTTGGATGGTGGTTATCCTCACATTTAGCTGCTCGCTTCAGGTCCTTCACAACATTTCGATTGGATTAAGGTCAGGACTTGTGACTTGGCCATTCCAAAACATTAACTTTATTCTTCTTTAACCATTCTTTGGTAGAACGACTTGTGTGCTTAGGGTCGTTGTCTTGCTGCATGACCCACCCTTCTCTTGAGATTCAGTTTCATGGACCGATGTCCTGACATTTTCCTTTAGAATTCTCGGATATTAATTCCAGAATTCATTGTTCCATCAATGATGGCCAAGCCGTTCCTGGCCCAGATGCAGCAAAAACAGGCCCAAACCATGACACTACCACCACCATGTTTCACAGATAGGATAAGGTTCTTATGCTGGAATCAGCGTTTTCATTTCTCTCTAAACATAACGCTTTTCTTTTAAACCAAAAAGTTCTATTTTGGGTCTCATCCATCCACAAAACATTCTTCCAATAAGCCTTCTGGCTTGTCCATGTGATTCGCTTAGCAAAACTGCAGACGAGCAGCAATCTTGTTTTTGGAGAGGCGTTGGCTTCCCCTTGCAACCCTGCCATG
Source organism: Ancistrus triradiatus (assembly GCA_025084515.1). NCBI lineage: Eukaryota > Metazoa > Chordata > Actinopteri > Siluriformes > Loricariidae > Ancistrus > Ancistrus triradiatus. The sequence continues at coordinate 120,687 of JAJAGP010000692.1, read as the reverse complement.
CACACACCATTGTTGTTCAGTGTTCTTTCTGATGGTGGACTCATGAACATTAACATTAGCCAATGTGAGAGAGGCCTTCAGTTGCTTAGAAGTTACCCTGAGGTCCTTTGTTATCTCGCCAATTATTACACGCCTCGCTTTTGGAGTGATCTTTGTTGGTCAACCACTCCTGGGGAGGGTAACAAAGGTCTTGAATTTCCTCCATTTGTACACAATCTGTTTGACTGTGAAGTGGTGGAGTTCAAACTCTTTAGGGATGGTTTTGTAACCTTTTCCAGCCTGATGAGCATCAACAACTCTTTGGTCTTCAGAAATCTCCTTTGTTCATGCCATGATATACTTCCACAAACATGTGTTGTGAAGAGCAGACTTTGGTAGATCCCTGTTCTTTAAATAAAACAGGGTGTCCACTCACACCTGATTGTCATCCCATTGATTGAAAACACCTGACTCTAATTTCACCTTCAAATTAACTGCTAATCCTAGAGGTTCACATACTTTTGCCAATCACTAATTTGTAATATTCGATCATTTTCCTCAGTAAATAAATGACCAAGTATAATATTTTTGTCTCATTTGTTTAACTGGGTTCTCTTTATCTACTTTTAGGACTTGTGTGGAAATCTGATGTTGTTTTAGATCATATTTTTGGAGAAATATAGATAATTCTAAAGGGTTCACAAACCTTCTGCTGTGGCATTGCAAATTGAGGTTGTGTGCACCTTGGTCGCTTGTTATCTTTGAGAGGTCTCTCAAACTCATTCGAAGTCCACCTGTGGCTAGTTGACTTGACTGGACAGTCACACCCCTGTGCATATGGTATCAAACCACACTGCATAATCGAAACAAAAACCAAGCCACGAAGTATAAGGAACTCTGCACACCCCATCCAGTGCTGCTTGAAAGTTCATAGTATATGACCTAAAACATAATCAGGTTTGAAAATTAGATAAAGAGAACCCAGTTAAACAAATAAGATAAAAATATTGTACTTCTTCATTTTTCTTAGTGAGGAAAAGTCTAATCTTTATAAATGATGTTTGTGGAAGTGTATCATGGCACAAACAAGAAGTTTTCTGAGTACCTCAGAAAAAACATGTTGTTGATCCTGGAAAAGGTCACAAATCATCTCTAGAGAGTTCGGCTCAAACAAATCTACAGCGAGACAGCTTGAGTACAATTTGAGTGAATTCCACCGTTACCGAGTATACCAACAAGATCACTCCAAAAGCAAGGCGTAATAGTTCACAAAAGAACGCAATGTAACTTCTAAGTAACTGACGGCCCCTCTCACTTTGGCTAATGTTAATGTTCATGAGTCCACCATTAGGAGAGCACTGAACAACAATGGCATGCATGACAGTAGTTGCGGCCCATCATGTAGTACATGGACAAACCAGATGGCTACATGTTATGAATGGACGTAACTGAATTAGCAATTGTTGGTTTAAATGAGAAGGGGTATGTCTAGAAAAAGAAACGCACTATGTTCTAGCATAAGAACATGATCCCATCTGTGAAATAATGTGGTGGTAGTATTATGGTTTGGATCCGTTTTTGCTTCGTCTGAACCAGGATGGCTTGCCGACATTGATGTAATAATGAGTTGAACGTATGAATAATGAAAAGGTCAGAACATCTGTCTGTAAATTGAATATTAAGATAATGTTGATAATGCAGCAAGTCAGCGATCCTAAGCACCCAAGCTGTTCTAACAAAAGAAAAGTTACAAAAGCCAAAATGTAATATTTTGAAATGGCCAAGTCAAAGTCCTGAATTTAATCCAAAGGAAATGTAGTAGAAGCAATTCATGTGAGGAAATCCACCCAGAGCTGAAGCTGTTGTATATAGAGGAATAGGTTAAAATACTTTCAAGCCAATGTGCAGCACTGAAAAACAGTGGAAGTGTTTAGTTTGCAATTATTGCTGCGCAATAAAAAGCGCACCATGAAAGCAAAAGTTCATACACTTGTCACTCACAGATATGGAATATTAAGTCATTTATCCTCAATACAACAATGAACAAGTATATTGTTCTGGTCTCATTTCTCTTTATCTACTTTTAGATCTTTCTGGGTGAAATACACTTTTGGTCATACACTCATTGAACAACAACAAAAATAAAAAAATAAAAAAATATCACCTAGATAGAAACGGATTGATGCAAAACTCAGCATGCAGTTACTTTGCAGGCAGATATGTAAATGTCTGTGGGTCCTGCCACAAGATGGCATAAAAAGGCTGTCAGATGCTACTTTTGGGTAACGTACCTCTTGGTGAGAGAACGTTGACTGCTAGACATGCCTCTATGACACACTTACCCACAGTTGGGCCTGTAGATCCCTCACACTCACAGTTAGCTGAAGCTGGTGTCCCAGCTGGTCCCATAAATGCTCGATTGGCAATAAATCTGGTGAACAGGCAGGCCAAGGAAGTGTTGAAATCGGGCAGAGACATTCCTGGGAAACTCTTGCTGATGGCTCCTCAGAACAGTCGGGGCAGCGTCGGATCCCAAACAAAACCTGGATTTGTTGCTAAAGTCGATATGGTCCGTAGCAGTCCAGGATTAATTTAACGACACAACTGCAAACAAGGTCTAATCAGACCACACCTGTAATCATTTACATATTTGCCTGGGACATAACTGCATGCCAATTTTTGCAGCAATCTGACATTTGTACCTGGGTGCTTTATTTTTTTGTCCATGAGTCTATTTAATGAGCAATTTCAGATAACAGGGTTTGACTGTATACAGTGAATATTAAACAATTTTAAGGTCCTATTCAACCAGTCATATGTCATTAGCAAACTCATGACTCATGAAGCTATGTCTGGGAAACAGCTGTTGCGACTTGAAAGACTCCAGAAGTTATTGTTTAATTATCCATTTCGCTGTAAATGAGTGCAAAGGACGTTACACTGCAGGATACAGGTCCTTGTCGCCTTTCTCTCTCCACAGATCTACAGTTAGATGAGGATCAGATCTCTCCAAAGACCAGCTTCTTTCCATCTTCTCTCCTTTACAGCATGAGCTCTTCTAGCTGTGTGCATTTTCTCTTTCCCTGACAGTGTGTGTCTCTCTATCCTCTCTGAGCTAGGCCTGTTCCCAGCACTCCTGTGCCGTCCTGCCTCTCATCCCCACCCCAGCTCGCTTCCTTCCGTGCGCTCTATTCATCCTCTGCTTCATTCTTGCATTGCAGGCCAACGGACATAATTTTTTACACGTCGAACACGAAACAGCTGTGTCTCTACTGAAGAATTTCCCGAAAGCTGTGGACTTGGTCGTTTTAAGGGACAGCACAATGTAAATAATTTTATAACACTGAATTCTTGTTCAAAAGGAACACAGGACCTTGTACATTGTTTTTTTTTTTCATCTAGGAAAAATTTTGCCAATTGCTGGACCAATGGCAAATACTAGTGCCAAATGTATAATAGAGAACATATAGAATGTCACATAGAATAATGTGACATACGGCTTATATATAAATATATATATATATATATATATACACACGCACACACACACAATATACGTTGAAATGGCACTGTTGTGATTGGAATTCCTTTCTATCTCTCAGCCTGTGGCTGTAGGTGGGGTGCATTTATCGGCTTATTTATATCGTCTATTATTTTGTACCTATTTTTCCAAGCAGCTTTTCCATTTCAATTTCGGCGCATGGAAGCACATCTGCTTCGAAAGACATTTTATTCATCATAACACTGCCTCAACTCTGTAAATGCCTTGTGTAAATATATTTAATAGTACCACTTGAGTGCAGAGCAGAACCCAGTGAATGAAGAACTTTTGTACGATCGTTGATTCTCCCACCAATCCCGGACTTCATTAGATGAAGTGAAGACCTTTATTTAGCAGCCATCTACCAGTGGGTCTGGTCACGGATTTTGTATGGCTCTTGAGAGAGTTCGCACAAATCAACAGCAGAAAAGGGATCCAAAAATGTTATTGTTGCCGTTTGGCTTTTCTAAAGCGCCCTCTACTGGTCAGTGTAGAGGTTAAAACATTAATTTGCTCTTGTAAACACAAGCATCTTTCTGTTTTATCGCTGTTACTTAAAACCTACATACAATAGATATTCTTGTAAAGTAGGTTTAAAGTACTCCGTTGCTTTAAATGATTTTTGTGTGTACAGTCAGGTTATTAAGTCATAAAAACGCAATTATGGCCAACGCTTAGATCTGCTTTAACTGATATACATAACCAACTCACTATGTATCATTAATAGAACCGCAAGAAGCTTTAATTTTATAGCATGCTTTCACTTTATAGAGTTGTCTTAATAGGAAGTTACTGAGACTGTGTATTTTTTTTGTTTGTTTGTTTTGAGAATTCAGTTGCTTTACTTCACTAGAAGTATATTTATGTACAAATCTCCCAGAAACAAATCACCACTGTGTCCATTGATATCATGTACAGATCTGCCCTGCCCCTATCCAAACTACTGTACATAAATGTAGCATCATGAAGGACAGTTTGAAGCCCCAGCAAACACCCCTACCACGTCCACTTCACAGAGAAATCGAGACCCCGAATCTTGTGAACTATAGTCTGGATGGCGACGTATAAAATGCTGTTGTGGCAAAGCATTTGATAAGATGATTATTTTTAGCAGACGTTTGGAGTAATTTATTTATAATATATTGACATAGCTTTGCTCAAATTGTGAGATTTTTATAAAGATACTAAATCTGTAATGGAAGCCTATTTAGATGACAAGAGTACACTAAAAAGAATCACTTAAAAACTGTTTCTACAGTAATTGTGAATTTGTGTCAAACATATGTATATGGATATACAAATGGTCATTTTTGTATGTGTTTTAAATCCTATTGAATATAAAAGCTAATATATGGTACTATTCAGTCTAATTGCAGTATTGATGTACATAACTGTGAATGAAACCATTTAAATAGTTTATTCCTATAGATTTGTGAATGTACTCAAAGCTTTCTGCAGTATGAAGACTTACTGGACTTGACTGCTGTTTTCATTTTTGTGCAAAAAGTAATTATATATATATATATAGAATAATCTAATTATTCCATTTAGTTCAAACGGATTTAGTGACAATTTATTCATGCAGTTTATTTGCACACGCAAGTTTACTCCTTCCTATTTTTTTCTGAATTAAAAACAATGTAATTGATATATATTCTGTGTTTAGAATGCATTTTGCAGATATTATCTGTACATATTTAAGATACATTTTAATAAGAAAAGATAAAATGCAAAAAAAAATAATATTCAAAGCTGTGAGCAAATAACGGAGCCATTTTCGGCTTTGGGAGTACAGATTTTTTTCAGTATCTAAGAGGTGTTTTGAATAATGTATGAAAGTCTTTATTGTACAAATAAAAAGTCACTATTGTTACTACTTGCCATTTGCTGATCGTTTGTAAGACACTGTAGTCCATAACTTTAAAAAAACAGTTGTGCTTTATGCAACATCGTATTGAGCAATTACTTTCTAGACTAAAATCCAGAAAATAGTGCAAATAACATATGATAGAAATAAAGTGTACATATCTCATCATGAACTGAATCATCACTATTAATAGTACATGTTTATATGGTACTAAACAAAGACTAGACTGGTTCCACTTCATGTATCTAACTTGCACTCCTGGGCAAAAAAAAAAAACTCCATTAGCAAACCTAAATTTGCAAAATAAATGTTGTTCCACTCAATTCTATTGGCTTCAAAAAGTTGGGGAGCAATTGAAAAATGTTTCTGAATTAGTTTGTCTTTAATGTGAGACCAACTATTCTAGGGTTCAAATCTGGACTTAGACCAGGCAAAAATATAAACCTGACCAATTGTTTGCTGTTTGGACCATTAAAAGCTTAATATTTAGCAATTTTGAGTTTGGCCCATTTTTAAATTAATTAATTGATTTTTTTTTGCACAGGACTGTAAAACAATTTTAACCACATACATTCACACTTTGACCATCAACTTGTGAAAAAGGCTGGCAAAAGAAAATGTGATTTGACAGGGGGCTTTTTTATCCAGCCATATCAGTCAACCAAACCCCCTTATTGTTGTCATGACAGGCTCTTAAACCTCAAAATTAATCAAGCAATCTGATTTAAATCTCTCTTTTGTGTACGTGAATGTAATCTCTATTTGTGAAGATACGAACATACATGACAAAAAAACAAAACAGGCAGTCAGGTGGTGCAGTGGTCACATTCGCTAGGCCACACTGGAGACACCCATGTTCAAGTCTCAAGTGCCTCCAGCCTGCCACGTGTTCAATGGACACAACTGGCTGTGTCTAAAGGAGGGAAGATCTGAGCGAGATCATCTCCCCAATGCTGCAACAGTGTCCTCATCGGCCGATCAAGGCACCGACGAAGATATCTTACGGACACGGTGAGCCAAGATGCCCAAAGAGGTTGGGTCCCTTTTTGAGGCTTGGTCCTCCCAAGGATTTATCAAGTTTTTCCCTTGCCAATGTTGCCCAATGCATGCTCAAGAAGGGCTGTAGGCTTAGATAATAGGGATGCACCAAAATTAAAATGTGTGGCTCAAATCGAACAAAATGAAACATTTGGCCGAATACAGTTTTTCATTAATTTTGCAAATTTTTTCGCCATTGCATGAATTAAATAGCTTAAATGTATTTGTCTTGCTTATCAAGCAACACAATAAAAAAATAAAGAGAATTGTTTAAACAAAATATACATTATAAAATAATAAATGATAATTATTATTATCATTATTATTATTATAAAATAGTTTGTACCTTCATATGTATAAAATTTAATTGCAGGACTATGCGGAATACAAAAATAAAAGGATTGAATTACATTGCAGCTGTTGTTCTGCCTCAAGTGTGAAATATGTATGTAATTATGTAAATATACTTCTTATAAATGAAATTAAAACTTTGACTCTTGCTAGTTTTAATCAATTAATTTATGAGCAGTTCCAGCTAAATGTGTTAAACCACACATCTCATACAGAAGGGCTTACATGTCACCCGTAATTAGCCCTAATATTAGCTTCTGTATACATTTTGTCTGCTCCTCGTCGGTTACACTGTTCCTCCAAAATGAAGCCTTAAGGAAAGATTAAAATGTCGTTAAAGGCTAGAATACCGACCTTTAAAACTTTGCTAGCGTTCGTGCAGATGGAGTACTCAGTCGGTGTTACTGCTGCCACCGGTTGTCTCATTAGCCAGGATTCAGTTGTCGGTTAAAAGGCTTTACAAATAGACCGCCCCACATAGGGAGTAGGCAGCAAGGGCACTCACTGGGTAATGAGACAGACCCGATGAACACTCGGTAACGCGCTAGCGCATTCAGGTGAATATCTCGTCTCGTTCAAGTGCCCCAAAATAAATATCCCATTCGCATTTATTTCAAAAGAATGCGCAAAGGCGAACAAAACGCTCGCACAGTAGAACTCTTCTTCCACACAGACGACATGTTTGCTGCATTTACAAAGAGCGCCTCGATTTACGCTGGTTGTGATTTGATAATCAAAAGCGTCATTGTTCAGTATAAATTATTCGGTCTTTTCACGTATTTGGTCACGTATTTTGGCCTTTATAGCTATTTTTGGCTGAATAATTTCGGTTGCCGAATATTTGGTGCATCCCTACTAGATACTTGGAACGATGCTCCGTTGTAAACAGTGCTATGTTGGCACTAGATCATGGAAGTAGAGGGAGACGTCAAAGACTGGGGTCTTGCCAAATTGGAAGGAAACAAAACCTATGGGTCCACAAATCCTGAAAGGTTCCTGAATGATGATCATTAATACATAATACAAAAATGTCATGCATCTTTAATTAGTTAGTGATTTTTGCTCTCCAGACGAAAACGTACACACCACTGCTGCACGCTTTTTAAATCCAAAGTTGCCTAAGCAGGTACAAAATAACGTATTATAGGGAAGATAAGGATTGTCTGAGAATGTCTGGCCAGTTGATGAAGGCATATACCAGTTAAGGCTTGTAGGAAAACATGACATATTACTCGATAAATATAGTACATCAGTTTGTATGGCACTATTCCGTAGCATGTGTGTGTGTTGTGCATGTGCTCTATGGCAGTAGTTAAACCTCATAAGACGTTACATTTATGTGGGAATGCGACTTCGCAGGTATTCGAGGAGTGCGTCTGTTCCTTTAGCCACGATAGCAGCTCTTGGATTACGGAAAGGGTTTCCATCCAGCAGCAGAGCCCTGCAAAGAGAGAAAAGAGAAATGCAGTACAATACAGATAGCATTGAAAAGGTTTAGTAGGATTAAGCAATCCTAAACAATGAACCTGTGTTGTTTGCTGTTGTTCATGTAAAAATGACTCACTCACTGGCTTATCCATTTATAGAAATGTATACATTTTGAGGAGAAAAATTTCTCAGTTCTCATCGTTTCCAAGCAATTGTGGGTTAAGGGTCTTGCTCAAGGACCCAACAGTGGCGACTTGTCAGAGGTGGGAATTGAACCCTGGACCTTTTGGTCCATAGTCCAGTACCTTAACCGCTAGGCTACCACAGTTGACTTTTATGAGTCAAGTTGCGCGACTCGTTTCAGCTGACATCAGATAACAGCCAACCAAAAGGAATACAGTGAGAAAGTGTTTTGCTTTTACATTTCACTTTCAATCCATTACTCACTAAATTACATGAGATTTTTCAACACTTTATTATAAAATAAGCTTTGCATTAATGATTTTGCCCAACTGCATGTTAAACATTTAACGTATGATGGATTTGTCGGAACATATCCCCTTCTTAAATCAGGCAGCACATGTACAATAGAACTCCATTAATGCATATAATGCCTTATACAGTGTGGATTCTGGGGGTCTGGAACAAATTGATTCAATTTACATTATTCCTTATGGGAAGAATTTGCTCTATACTTATCATTTTCGGTACTCGACATGACTTCTGGAACTAATTAACGACGAGAACTGAGGTACCACTGTATAAGAAAATCAACAATGCAGCACTCTCACTCATGTAGCACAATATAAAATAGCCCAGAGGGCCACAATCTAGCCTGCTGACTATCTCCAAGTTATCAAATATGCTCCAAAGGAGAAGACATAAAATAGGGTAAGTCACTGTTATTAACCCTTTCAGTCCATGCCAAATGGAGTCAGGCTACAAGATCTGTTGGCACAATTTTTTTTTTACATGATTTCAATCTTTTTGACACGAGTTATTCACTAGGCGTCGCCACAAAATTACTTCACATAAATCATTTTTGCTTCATTAAAATAAATTCAGCACTGAAAGATGTAACCCAAAACCTGAACATTAACAAGTAAAGCACATTTTGCCATCTAGGAAACCTTTGCACGTCAAACTAAACAGTACTCGGGTTCAAGACCTGGCAGTTCCTTAGCCGACTCAGGTTACCTTCACACAAACAACCTACAGATACTGCAGTAATTTTACAATGTTTGTGCACTGATACGCAAGACGAGTCCTGCTCTTTCCTTGTCATACACAAACTACAGGAGCACGCTGATGAGCACCTAACATCTCAGCCTTTGCTCCTTCTTCCTGCCAGTCACATGAGCAGAGCATTCATCTCTGCAACATTTTACTTCCTTCCACATTTCTCCAAAATGAACAGTTGCTGTTACCCAGTGGGCATTAAGATAAGGTCTCATACAAGTCCGCACACACTGGCTTATTTAATACTGAAACCTATCCCTGTCTTCATTACGCAGTGTGCAGATTTATTGTCCATACCTTAGACTGGTGCAGTTGCCCAGCTCGGGTGGCACCTGCATGATGTCATTGTTCTGCAGATCCAGAGTGGAGAGTCTATCCAGCACCTTCAGGCGAACAGGATCAATGCTTCCCACTTGGTTGTTACTAATTAAAATGGTCTCCAGTGTTACGATGCGGTACAGCACATCTGGGAAGGACTTGAATCTGATAAAAATGGTAAACAGGAGAATTAATGTAACTAGCCATATTTAACTGAACTGAAATGTATGCTATTTTCAACCCTACAGATCTGGGGTGGGTTTGCCAAAATGTTTGTAATGTTAAGTACGTTGTAAGGTTATTTTATGAGCGTTTCCCTAACCAGGTTCTGTTACATAAACATGCTAACAAACTTCCTCTCAGGTATATAACATCACTTGCACATGCTGCTTCTTCTAAAAGTACCTAATAAAATGCCGATTTTGCATTAAAAGGTACCATTCTGGTGATCATGATGGCGTTGCAGCAAAAGACTATGACAATAATGCTATTGAATTATTGAAAAGTAATCAATGCATTCTGTTTACGCTTGTTCACTTGTATGGCTGTGTAGTGTTATTTTAATAAATAAAAAAAAGGTCAAAAAGGGGCAAGAAAAATGCAATTAATTGCAATTAATGCAATATAAAGAGTGTCATTGAGACATTTCAATATATTAATCGTATTACAGCCCGAGGTTACTCATATGCTTGACTACAGGTATAACGTCCGTCCGATCAACAGCTGTTCGCTTTAATGGCCTTAGATCTTAAAAATGATATTATTTATGATATAATTTATATATAACATTATAACAGGAAATATCAATCTGTCTTAACTCCAGGCGTTGCAGTCGTAAACAAACTTAAAACAATAACATTGACAATATTGTATCCTATGATGATGTTGTTATTGTGATAGACAATATGCTATTCTGAACATATCCAGGATATCACCGGTGCTTAAAGAACACTGACCAACTTCATGTTTCTTTATAAAGAGTGTAATTAGTCCTGTTTAACTGGGTGAAGTGCAGCTCATTTTAAAGAAGAGTCAACCTGCTTTCCTAATGAAACTGCCAGACTGTGCTGTTGCTCAAGTATAAGGGGAGGTCACACTAAATACTTGCCACTGTAGCCTGTAGAAGCTGTTGTTCTGATTTATTTATTTTTCTTCAGTTTTCAATGTAATGTTATTCGCGATACGCTCTCGTGTTCTATTGCTTAATTATGACTTACCTATTAAATGACAGTATGATACCCCTCAGTTTGGCAAGAGCTTCCAGCTCCATTGGCAGCGATGTCAAAAGATTATTTCTGTGGATGATTCCATTTACGTCAGTGACATTAACGCATATCATCAGTGATGCTATCAGCATTATATCCTTGTATGGATTACAGATCAGCATGGTCAGCGTGTTACCTGAGGTCTATATGTACCAGATGCTGCAGTTTGGAAAACTCCAACGGAATCACAGAAATCTTATTAAATCCGAGATTGACATCTGCTAAAGTATCTTTCAGGTCCATTATCCTACAGAAATAACAAACACACAGTTTTTACAACTCGTGAATTAATTCAGGTTATATCTGCATTATGTTGTAGACCCTCTAAGTCATACCTAGGTGGTACCTCCGTCAGCTGGTTCTTGCTAAAGTTCACATTAGCAACAGGATTGTCACTGACTGCATCAAACACCTCATCAGGTACAGATGCCTCCTGCTTTTCACTAGGATTAATAAAGGAGGAAAAGATCACATCGACCCTCAAATAAATATATCCCTGATGATTACATTACAAAGAATTTTGTTTTAAATAAGAATCCATGAAATTATATTTTATTAGTTTGAAATGAAATAATCAGGGGCGGCCCAGTAGCGCAGTAGCACTGTCGCCTCTCAGTTCTGAGATCGTCCGTTCGATCCCGACCCTGGGCTCCGCCTGTGTGGAGTTTGCATGTTCTCCCCGTGTTCTCCTCCAGGTCCTTCGGTTTCCTCCCACATTCCAAAGATGTATGTTAGGTTAATTGGTGTTTCCAAAGTGCCTCTTAGTGTGTGAGTCTGTGTATGTATGTGCCCTACGATGGACTGGTGCCCTGTCTAGGGTAGTTCCTGCCTTGCACCGTGTCGCCGGCTAGGCACCGGCTCTCCTGATTAGGATTAGCGTACAAGACAATGAATGAATGAATGAAATAATTTCCTCTTAGCAGATATCTACACTTTTCTTAAGCATTAACTTCTTGATACCTTACAGAAATAGGTCATGTTTTTTTCCTGTAAGATATTAACTCATAAGAAATTATTTTGCAGTAAGGTAACAAAAAGATGCCAGATATCGGCTTAAAACAATATTGTTTGTCTACATGCAAAGGCTACATGACACCAAGTGCTTAATGAACCTGTAAATGATAACATGTTGCTTTCCACTGGACAGTGCAGTAATCTGAATTCAGAACACTCTGTACACCGTGTACACTTCCTAATGCATGAAGGTATCTATGAATGTATTAAGAGCTCACTGGAGATGGTGTAAGAGGTCTATGAATATGTGTAATGCATTAAAATTACATTTAAAGCAATTAGCTGATGCCCTTATCCTGTGCAACTTGCAATTCAGCTGAGCAGCTGAAGGCTAAGGTCCTTCCACAGTGCCAGCTTGGTAGTGCTGGGACTTGAACCCTCAAGCCTCTGGTCAATAGACCAGTATCTTAACTGTTGAGCCACTACTACCCTGTGCAAATACCAAAATCAATATGCAACTCACTACTCGAAACACTCAAGATGAAGTTCTTGAAGGTCTCTAGCTTATTAAAATGTAAATCCGTGGCATGATGCAATAGCTAGCTCAATGTTTTGTCAGCTAAGACAGAATTATCTTGTCGTCCGACAGGCATGGTGTCAAACCCAAAACAAACAAAACATTTTCGTAAAAATGCTAAAAAATAGAAGAAGAAGAAGAATATTGTAGAGTGTGTAAATTAGTACCGACCTATTGGGCTTATTGTACGGTGTCCATTGTGTAGTGTGTATAAAGTGAATAGCAATTCAGGATTCATTCTAATAGTAAGGGGGAAAGTTTCTATGCACTTACATCAGGGCCCAAACAACCCAGTCCACTAGTGAAAATGCTTGTTTGGATCTTTATGGAGAATGATTCATGCTGTAGCAGGATAAGGATCCAAAGCACAATAGAATACCCACCCATGCCACGCTGCTACTGTTGGGTCCTTGAGCAAGACTTTTAACCCACAACAGCTTGGACTGTAAGACTGTGTCAGTTGAGTCGCTCTGGACAAGGGTCCCTGCTAAATGCCTAGATGTAGATGTGTTTGTGTGTTTTGGGAATGTGGTAGCCTAGCCTTTAAGGTACTTGAGTATGCACCAGAAGATCAAGAGTTCAAGCTCTGCCAAGCTTCCATTCTTGAGTTCTGGAGCAAGCCCCTTAACCCACAAATGCTTGGATTGTAACATTGTGTCAGTTGTAAGCCGCTCTGGAAAAGAGCATCTTCTAAATGCTGTAAATGTCAAAGCTTTGTAACTACTTGCAGACCAAACAAATCAAGAAGTGCTTACTGACATGGACTTTCCTAAATAGTCACCTGACTGAAACCCCATTGAGCATTTATGGGGGCACTTAAAGACAGAGAACGCCAAGCATTCAGTAACATCACAAGATGCTCTTTGAAGCAATGTGAAATCAACAAGGATCAACAGACTTTACAACTCGTGGAGTCCATGGCAAGTCAAGAGCACGTTTTTAGAGAAAAATGGAACCATTTTCACTAGTTGTTCCAGAAATTTGGTCTTATAAAGTGCATCTTATACATATACACTCAATTATCACTTTATTAGGTACACCTTGTTTCCACAGGACGCTGCCTACAGGATTCTGGTGACTGGACTATTTTCATCCAGCAGTGACACTGAGGTGTTTAAAAGCTCCAGCAGCACTGCTGTGTCTGAACCACTCATATCAGCACAACACACACTAAGACACCACCACCACATCAGTGTCACTGAAGTACTGAGAATGATCCACCACCCAAATAGTACCTGATCTGCGGGGGTCCTGACCGTTACAAGAGTATAGGGGACTAACAAAGTATGTAGAGAAACAGATGGACTACAGTCTGTAACTAAAGAACTACAAAGTGCATCTATATGGTGAGTGGAACAGATATAATGGACAATGAGTGTAGAAACAATGAGGTGAACCTGATTAAAGTGATCGTTGCGTGTAAATGAGAAATAAGTTTTAAACATGTCACAGCCAGGTATACCCCCAAAGATTGGAATCGGGGGACCCCCTAATGAACAGGCAACAATGGCAAGGAAATGCCTCCTGAGATGCACTGGAAAAAACATTGAGAGGAAGCAGGTTTAAATGGGGGAACCTCCTGTGGGTGAGAACGGTCAGGAAGTTAAGAGTTTTTGTAGAGCTAAATCTAATAGAATGGAATGGAGAGTGTTTAGGTGAAGCATGTTATTGCTCTGGACAAGAACATGTGCTAAATGCTTTAAATATAAATGCAAGTGACTGATAACACTATTTCTAGCTTCAGTAATATGTCCTGCTTGTTTACTCTAAGTGCCCTGGTGGGGTTGAAATAATCAGCATGGTTACTCAGTTATGGTACAGGTCATCTGGCTATTGGAACCAAATGGAATATTATTAGTTAACAATCATAATGCAACATGCATTGGATAGTGGACACACAAGATTTTATAACATTTCCATATTTTGAAAACAAACAGTGTAATGATATACCTGTAGTCCAGCGTCTTCAGTGTTTTGATGCTGTGCAAATTAACTTTGGCCTGACTAGGGAGCGTCATCGCTGTCTTGGTCTCCTCATTGTTTTTCCCATCTGGCTGCTCTGTGTTTCACACAGCATGACAACAATACCAGTAAATCAATCTGCACTTCTCCATTGTGTATATTGTGAAGAGCGTATTTACTAACTATAGTTCCATACAAACCTTGTATTCGGCTTCTAAGATATTTCAGAAGTTCACTGGTGCCTTTCTACAAAAACAAGTTAAAGTTCATATGAGCTACATTTGATAAACTTCCAGAAGATCGTAGCTACAAGGCGAGAAATAAAGACGGGGAAATATTGAGCGCTCACGGTCAAAAGATCTCTGCGGATAGTCCTCAGAGGATTGCCTTCCAGAGCCAGAGACTTCAGTTTAGGCAACGTCCCAAGTCCACATGGTATACTGCTCCAACGTGGAGATATATTTAAAGAGCAGGAAAAAAAATGGGAATGGTAAATTGGTCAGTATTAATTCTTAAGCTGTACTTTACTTTGTGTGCATGTGCATGATTACAATCTTATGCAAAATACAGATACCATGGTCAAATTATGATCTGATTCAGATTCTGCTTATCGATTCTGTTGTTAAATATTTCAGCTTCAAAAGTAATCATTTTTACATTAAGCTTTCTACTTCTCATTTACACCCATTACAAAAATGCTTAACGTAGCTTCATGTACTAAAGCAGTGACCTAGCAACGCCAAACTTCTCTCAATTACTACTACTCATAATTAAGCTCTTCTGCTGAAATGACAAACATGTGGTCCAAATTGAAAGTTTTCATTTTTAAATAATGGTCTTTTACTTATATGTTTAAATGGACAAAGAGACAGGAAGCAGAGCCGGGACCCCTTCTGCCCGGCGCGCCTTCGCCCTGTCCTTCTTCTCCCCATTTACCCCGGGGGAAAGAAGGACAGACGCGGTGGAGGGGAGAGTGGGAAGGGGAGAGGGGGGCAAAGGGGGGGCAATGGGAGAGCATAAGAGGGAAAAGAAAGGTGGGAAAATGGGCGGGGGGAAAAAAATTCGAGAGGGAAGACTGAGATGGTTTGGACATGTGCAGAGGAGGGGGATAGGCTCCTTTCATTCCCTTCTTTTCTCTTTGGATAGTGGATATATTGGTAGGAGGATGTTGGCGATGGAGCTGCCAGGCAAGAGACGGAGAGGAAGACCAAAGAGGAGTTATTTGGTAGTGGTAAATGAAGATATGCAGGGAGTTGGGGTGAGAGTAGAGGACGTGGAGGACAGGGTGAGGTGGAAACGTTTAACTCGCTGTGGTGACCCCTGATAAAGGGAGAAGCCAAAAGAAGAAGAAGACTTATATGTTTAAATGGGAAGAAAACGTAAAAGTCATTACTTTCCTTTTGGATCACGTTGGAGCACCATTTCAGCATTAATATTATAATATTCATGGTTGTTCCTTGCAGATGTTGGGAAATCGATAAAACATGTACCGGTAATTTGACCAGCAATGCTAAAACATTTGCACAAGACTGTACATATTCCTGGTTTTTGATTCCACAAAGCAATTTTTCTAAATAATTCAGGGATATTTCAGACACAGCATGCATTTCAAGGTTCCCTGCATAATTCATAACTTGCACTGTATGTTCACATTTTATAATTCTTACTAATGCTGCTAAATATGCATCACGCTTCTCATTTTCCATGTTAAAACTGAAACTACAGCACAAAAAGATATAGAAACTGGAGAAAACCGAGTGGGTTACATGCAATTAATAAACTGAACAATTTCTGCAGGTATCCCAATTATTCAAGGTGTCATGTAAACGGCAAACACCGGTTTCTCAGATCAGATTAGGACTAGAAATCAGATTAAGAAATCCCATAGAGAGCTGGATTTTAGCGCAGTAATCGGATTTTGCAGCACTGGTATATCCTTGCTCTGATTTCAATCCGTTTCCTCAGTCATGCATACAAACATAACCTGGAAGCAGCTAGCAGAATTAAAAATGGTTGCCAGGTATGCTTATTCTAAGAGACTTCATTCTTTTGTGCTTATTTTCATAGACATAGTGATTGTTTCTCTCGAGGGATCTGGCAACACTGGAATCAAATGCAGCATCAGCGATGACTCTGAAATGCAGTATATGCTCATTATTTAATTATAATAGTTGAAGTTTAAATCACATCTTTCTACGAGTTCATTGGCTGGCAGCAAAACAGAAATCCAATTATTGTCCGAGTCATGTTAATTAATATCTGCTTAACCAAGTGCATGTAAACTCTGATCAGCTTAATGACAAAATCAGATTTTCTGCAGTTATCGGATTATTAAGTGCATGTAAATGCACTCATGGATGTGCTGCAATTTCCTGCCTATTTTGGTGCTGCTTGGAGAACCATCTCTGAAGGAATCCCAGCAGGAATCCCAGTTGTATTTGATTAGTACAATAACAGCCTAATGGGCTGTAAAGTTTACCAAACTAGTTTATACCCCTAATGCTAATGGCAGCACACAGACTGAACACGACTAATGAGGCTTTCAGTGAAACCCTGCCACTAAACTTGAGTCAGGGATGCCTACTCGTGACCAGCACGGGACGGGAATGCGAGGTATAAGCACTGAAACCAAAGGCAATGTTAGTTATTAGTAAGCCCAGCGAGGAGGATCCAGGCTATACAGTGTGGAGAAATGTATACAGCACCTGCTGATGTCATTGTTAGTAAGATCCAGGCGCTCCAGACCTTGCAGTAGAGTTATCTCCTCAGGAAGACTCTTCACCTTGTTATCTCTCAGCTCCAAAACACTGAGAGCATTCAGGTGCTTTAAGTGATCGGCCTCCAGCACCTCAATCTGATTATTACCACAGTGAAGCTCCTACAGAAAAAAACAAAACAGGAAAACACTGATTATCAAATAGATTACTAGAGGGACAAAATGAGAAAAAAAATCACAGGAAATTACATTGTCGGATTTTTAAAGAATTTAATTGTAAATCATGGTGGAAAGTATTTGGTCACCCACAAACAAGCAAGATTTCTGGCTCTCACAGACCTGTAACAACTTCTTTAAGAAGTCGTTACCTGTATTAATGGCACCTGTTTGACCTCGTTATCTGTATAAAAGACACCTGTCCACAGCCTCAAACAGTCAGACCCCAAACTCAACCATGGCCAAGACCAAAGAGGGAAAAATGAGCGGGGCCATGTATCGTGAGATTTTAAGCCAAAACCTCCTTCCATCAGTGAGAGCATTGAAGATGGAACGTGGCTGGGTCTTCCAGCATGACAATGATCCCAAACACACCGCTCGGGCAACGAAGGAGTGGCTCCATAAAAAGCATTTCAAGGTCCTGGAGTGGCCTAGCCAGTCTCCAGACCTCAACCCCATAGACAATTTGTGGAGGGAGTTGAAAGTCCATATTGCCCCAAAACATCACTGCTCTAGAGGAGATCTGCATGAAGGAATGGGCCAAAATACCAGCTACAGTGTGTGCAAACCTGGTGATGACTTGACCTCTGTCATTGCCAACAAAGGTTATGTTACAAAGTATTGAGTTGAACTTTTGTTATTGACCAAATACTTATTTTCCACCATAATTAAATTCTTTAAAAATCCTACAATGTGATTTCCTGGATTTTTTTCCCTCATTTTGTCTCTCATAGCTGAAGTGTACATATGATGAAAATGACAGACCTCTCTCATCTTTCTAAGTAGGAGAACTTGCACAATCAGTGGCTGACTAAATACTTTTTTGCCCCACTGCATGACCTGTTAACAGCAGTAGGAATCAAATACATGTTGTAAAAATAACTAGAAGTCGACAAATCCAGTGGAGAATGTAAAATGGATCTGGTGCACATTTGGACCAAACCAATATTGCTCAGAATCTAAAATATGGATCCATGTGGTTTTCACCCATTGTGCATCCTGACATGAGACCAAATCTCTCTGCCAACTTCTTCCTTTTTTGGAAACATCACTGTATGGCCCCTGGAGGCATCAGACAACATTCTTTTGAATTTCCAATATAACCATAAATGTGCATTGTGTAGGAACTACTTCATATCCTACAGCCTGGTGTAAAGGTACTGAACTGATGCTCCTTTAATACCTTGAGTGTTACGCAGGAAGGCAGCTCTGGGAGGAAGCGCAGTTTGTTGTGCCTCAAGTACAGCTGTTCAAGAGATGCCATCTGCGCGAGGACCGCTGGGACGCTCTCCAAGTGATTTCGAGAGCAGTCCAGCATTCTCAAGTCTGTGAGAGAAAACGACTTAGCAGAATGTTTTCCCAAACAACATCAGCTACATTGTTCACTTACTCTTCATTCCACTGATAGCGGGCGGCAGGCTCTTTAGATTATTGAAGGACAGGTTCAGTTTTAGGAGGTTGCTGAGCTCTGCCAGGCTGTCCGGTATAGAGACGAGTTTGTTATTGGAGACGTCCTTTATGAAAAAGAAACAAAGAACAGACAAAACAAAGACAAATGACTCTACTGTGTTCCAAAAACATACATTGGCAGTGAATATTCAAAATCAAAAATCACAGTTCCTGCACTAACTACTAAATCGGATAAACTGGTCCTGCAAAAGAAACCCAATGTTAGCCATTAAGTACAAATTATACAGTATATAATGCAAAGACTGCGATGGCACTCGAAGTTTTGGTTCTGGCAGTGCCTTCTAGCCAGATCAGGAATGACACAGGTACAACTTGTCAGATTTGTGGGAGGAGAGGTAACCACAACCTCTGCTGAGCCCAGTTGTGGAACAACACCTTGTCCAGGGGTCACTTCTGCCTCTGCGCAGTGAATTTCAGGACAGGCTATGGATATTCTGAAGGCAAAATAGACCAGCATATCAAGGATAACAAAAGTTTAAAAGGGCTGCAATTAATTAAACTCTGGACATCATTTAATGTCATAAATTATACATAGTGATGTCTAAAATACCCAGGGCAGATTAAAGGGACCTCCTCCTCCTCTTTCCTTTAAAGGGAGAGTTCGGCCTAAAATTAACTTCACAGAGACTTGTGGAGGGCTACCGTATGGAGGGCACCACCCATGTGCCCTGCATAATTCTACATGTAGTAAAGAACTTTTCTAGATCTACAGGAGGGCCCAAAAGTCTGAGACCACTAGTGAAAATGCTTCCATTTTGTATTTTTCAAGAAATTAACACAAAGTTTTTCATTACAAAGCATATAAGCCTAGGGGAATATGACATACGATTTGCGGCCTCTGGTGTTCAAAAACTGCTATTGCCGAATGCATCGTCCCATTCCACAATGAACATCATTGGTACACCCCTATATAACACGCAGTGACATCACATTAATCCACCTGATTGGTTGGCACCTGGAGAAAGTTGCTCCTCCTTCGGCTTAAAATCACACTCCCACTATTGTGCACAGGTTTTTCATGCGTCTCCACAGAAACTTTTAATAGTTTTATTACAATCACTCACAAGGTCTTCCAACAGGCATAACTGTCCTAAGTCTTCAGGTAACTGCACTAGCAGATTCTGTTGGAGATGGAGACATCGCAGGTTTCTAAGCCTCCAAGCCTCTGAGGGCAGCTCTGTCAGCTTGTTGTGGCTGGAAAGGGAAACATAATAAGAAATGGGTATGCAGCATGGTTAAAACTCCAAACCATCTGTGATGAAGATACCTCAAGATGAGTCGCTGCAACTGCTCAAGCTCGCCAATAGATGCCGGCAGAGAGGTAAGTTGATTGTCATGAATCTGGGAAAGACAAGCTAGAAATATTTAGATCCATTTTCATCAGAGGAAGACTCAGTCATGCGATAAACAATGTCTAGAGAATTTCTACTCACATCTAATACCACTAGTGCAGGCAGGAGTCGGATGTCTTCAGATATTGTCTCGAGTTTGTTTGAGGAGAGGAGGAGTTTGATGAGATCGGTCTGATCCCACCATTGTTCTGAAGAGCTGAAGGACAGATTCTGTTGAGCTTCTTCTGGAGGATCTACATTCAGCCTCCAAACGCTCTGAGGAACTGAAGGCAAAACATGAGAGAGCTAAAAAGTTAGCTAGAACTGCGTAGGATCATCATTATTATTATACAACCCCAATTTTTTTTTTAAAGTACACAAAAGGCAAATAAATATCTGAAAACAGGGATTTGTAAATCTACCTCATCAGCTTTACAGATTTTTGTAAATATATATCAATTCTGAATTTGATGGCAGCAAAAATATTACAAAATAAAAGGTGGGATAGGGGACCAAACCATCAGAAGCAGTCTCAGACACGTATTACTCATGCTTACAGCAGAAATATGCAGAACACCACTACAAATGGCAAACAATATACACTCTCCAACCACTTTATTAGGTACAAAGTGTACAAAGCTAGTACTGCGTTGGACCATAAAAGTGTGTTGGACCATAAAAGTGTGTTGGACCAGTACGCTGTGATGACAAAGGGATGGACAAGAACTGCATCCCATTTCAGAGGCTGTATCCTTCGGAGGCCGCATTTGAAGACCGACTGCATCATAGCGGAGCGACCAGGCTGTCCCATTTGAAAGGCTTCTTCGTATATGGCCGAGAAACACGCCCTTCTTTTCCATGGTAACAAACGAACAATACAATGGGTGGATTTTGCCAGCCAACATATCCCAGGGTTTATTGTGTGCTATGAGGCAAACTGGAAATCTACCATAGAGCAGACCATCTCATTTCGGTTCGGACTTCACCACGGTCTCTACGTAGCCTACGAAGAGCACGCTTTTGTAGAGCACATCCTTCGAAGGATGCAGCCCCTGAAAAGGGCCGCAGCTAGAGTCAGAAACAATACTCCGGTACACTGTGGTGGTTAAACAATGCGCTAAACATGCCAAGAAAATATCCTCCACAACATTACACCACCAGCAGCCTGAACCGCTGCTACAAGGCAGGAAATCTTCTTTCCAATCTTCTGTTATCCAGTTTTGGTTAACCTGTGCAAATTGTAGCCTCAGTTGCCTGTTCTTAGCTGACCGGAGTGGAACCCGGTGTTGTCTTCTGCTGCTGTGGCCCATTTGCTTCAAGGTTCGACGTGTTGTGCATTCAGAGATGCATACCTCAGTTGTAACACGTGGCTGTGATTTACCTTTCTATCAGCAATTACCTTTCTATTTCACTTAGAGAAATGCAACTAACTGGACCATTCTCTAGAACCCTAGAGATGGCTGTGCGTGAAAATCCCAGTATATCAGCAGTTTCTGACCAGCCAGTCTAGCACCAACAACCATGCCAGATTCAAAATCACTTAAAACCATCCTTCTTCCCCATTCTTATGCTTAGTTTGAACTTCAGCAGGTCTTCTTAACCATGTCTACATGGCTCAATGCACTGAGTTGCTGCCATGTGACTGGCTGATCAAATATTTGCGTTAACAAACAGTTGAACATTTGTGCCTAATAAAGTCACCAGTGAGTGTATGCTAGGTAGTTTCAGTATTCTCCTAACATCCCCAGAAGCCAGAATTATCCGCCACAGAAAATGGTGGAAATCTGCTATATTTATGTTTGCTTCTTGCAGAAGTTAAGAATATAAAACATGACATTTAGCCAGAGACACTGCAATGAGTGCTGCTAAAACTCAGTGTAAACAGGTTTCTCCCGCCTTGTTCTTATGTCAATAGCTGCACCGTGGCTATCACAAATAAGTTTGTACAGCAAATATAATGTAGACTAAGATATAAAGTTCACGCCATAGGAGTTCAGGAGAGTTCGAGGAAAAACGAAAGCAACTATCCCTGATATATAGCACACCATACTAGTTAGTTTATTTTAGTTTGGCTAGAACATCACTACACTCCTTTAAAACGTATAAGCACTTGTTTTGGAAGAAAATTTCAATATCTACTGATAGAAACGTGACCAAGGGCACAGATATATCTACACAACTGTAGACCTGAAGCATGTCTTAAATAAACGACAAATAAACAATGTTCAAAGCTGTTAAATACAAATTTGGTGTACCGTTAACCGCATTAGAAAACATCAATAATAGGGTGAGATGCTGTATATTACTATAGCTAGTAAAGCATATTTTCGCAATGCATGCTGTTGTGTATTTGTGTGAATTTGTGTAGAAGCGTATATGTACTATGATGGTTATGTTAACGCGACGTCGTTTATGTTGTGTACCTTGACTGAGGCCGCGATTGGACAGATTAAGTTGACCGCTCTTTCTGGCGCTCTTCAGTAGTCCTGATGGTACAGCACCTTCCAGCTTATCTTGATTATCCTGCCTGAACCCGGCTCTGGAATCCACTGTCCCCCCTCTCTTAAACCGGGACATATCAATAACTTAATCCAATCTAACGTGTGAAAATGAGCACACCTCTAAACCAACAGTTAACATGAAGTCAGGCTGAGTGAAACAGGCAACGAGTCTGAGCTTTGTGTAGCCACAATAAAAGTCCTGCTACAGTTCCAGATTGTCAAGTCAAATATCACGTTTTACCTTAAACAAATTTGAATACGACATCTTTGCACTTTTTAACGTGTGCACGTGAAACGTATGTGAACTGGTTTGCCTTCTATGGCCCAAGTAGAGGTCTTTGCAGAACAGAGCGAGTGGGCGAATTTCAACGGTCCCATCACAGTTCAGAAGAAACACCCATTCATGACTGACATTCGATTGAACTCTTACACGGTTGAAACGACCGTTTCCGTTCTGCAGAGACTCCTATCTCTTTTCTCACTCCTCCAGAGGTTGTATTATTAGCATCAATATCGTTCTCATTCATTCATCTTCAGTACATTTGGATGGAGGGCCACACGCACACAAACACTCCCTCACTCACACTGGAACACCTTACATATGCCAGTCAGTCTAAGGAAATCCGTGCAGACACGGGGAGAACATGCAAACTCCAAAGAGGCAGGGGCTGGCTGGAACTCGAACTAGAGTTTCTAGCTGTGAAGCGATAGTGTTAGCCACTGCACCACCATGCCACGCCATGTTGACTGGGGTGGCCAACAGTCCATTTTTTTTTACACAGAAACACCGAGGAAAAAATGTACTGTGTAATTTGACAGTAGAACCATGAAGTGGCCAAATTACCACCAAAATTCATAGTACAACCGTGAATAATTCATGATCAGTTCATAGTCGACCAAATTTACAGTTGTACTATGAAATTTCAAAGTAGAATCATGAAGTGGCAAAATTCTTCTTCTTCTTCTTCTTTTGGCTTCTCCCTTTATCAGGGGTCACCGTTTCCACCTCACCCTGTCCTCCACGTCCTCTACTGTCACCCCAACTCCCTGCATATCTTCATTTACCACTACCAAATAACTCCTCTTTGGTCTTCCTCTCCATCTCTTGCCTGGCAGCTCCATCATCCTCCTACCAATATATCTACTATCCCTCCTCTGCACATGTCCAAACCATCTCAGTCTTCCCTCTCGAATTTTGTCTCCCAATTTTCCAACCTGTGCTGTCCCTCTGATGATGTCATTCCTAATCCTGTCCACCCTAGACACTCCTAAAGAGAACCTCAACATCTTAAGTTTTGCCACCTTCAGCTCTGCTTCCTGTCTCTTTGTCAGTGCCACTGTCTCTAACCCATACAACAAGGCTGGTCTCACTACTGTCTTATAAATCTTTCCTTTCACTTTTGCTGTGACCCTTTTGTCACACAGCACTCCTGACACTCTTCTCCACCCACTCCATCCTGTCTGTACTCTTTTCTTTACCAAGCAAAATTAATATCAACAATTCATAGTATAACTGTGAATTTCTCAATAATGCCTGACCTGTGTATGAATAGATATGAGTCAAGCTTTCTAATATATATAAGAAGACTAGACCCTCATTATAATCCACAAACACATCTATCCTCCTGGGTGCATGGTTAAACTACTATATACAGTATTAGCATGATTAGCTTTAACTAAACAAAAGTTGTGTATCAGCAAAAAATAAAATTCCCTTGAGAACAATGGCATTCTGATCACTATTGTTTAATGTTTGTCATTCAACAAACACAATGTATTTTGCAGCTATAAAAACCTATGTGGTTGATTGCATTGCTGTTCAGAATTTAGATAACAGTTACAAAGTATTAGATCTTGACCTAAAAACTTCCAGATCAAGTTGCACCTCAGTGGTTGGAAGAAACCCCAGATCCTTTTTATAAGCCATACAAGAGTGAGAACAAAGCATTTATTATGCATGTTTAATTGAAAAGAACAGCGAAAGAATGCTATCCAGACATGTAATAATACATTAGCAGACTCACTGGCCTGGCAACTAAACATTAGTTACATCTGAATCATTTCATTTTAGAAATTGAAAACACAGGAATGCAATACATCAATGTGCTCATAAGTATACACTGATAAGGCACCTGAACAACATATACAAATAGATTTCTTTAATTTAAAATCGAACAAATAGCAACACCAAATGGCATAGTGAGAGCATAGAAATAAGTGAAATGTGCAATACAGTGAAACTACAAAACATTTATTTGGTCTTTAAAGTATTTCTAAGTGCACAATTAGTAATTAACAAAAAAGTAGAAACAGCTCTAATTTCAGCAGTTATGCAGAAACATATGCATATACATATGCACAAGGTTTTCAGCAAGAATCTGATTTATTACATAATATGGTGTGTATCATTAAAACAGTGAATTATAAATAAATATGTAACAGGCAAAGCATATGAACTGATATGCCTATTGCCTGTGAGTATTGATGAAGACTTTAACTAAAGCGGAAATTGAAATCATACATATCAATTGCTCACTGCTGTCCAAGAAAATGTCTCATTCAAACATTCATAGACATGTTCGTAAACATAATAGTCTCCCACCCTTGTTTTGCCACACTAAATATTGCCTCACCAAACAATTCTGAAATATAAGAGCTTTCAATTGATTGATTTCAGGATGACTCTCAGCTATACTGAACATTTTTGAACAATTCTGCTCCAGCAATCCTCAGTATTAACTATGGCAAGTAGGCAGTGATATTTCAATTACACAAGAATCTAAATTGATCAGCTATATGTCTGGATCAAGTTATTTTGAATAGACCTGTCTGATAAATAAATACATGTAATGGGTAACTAAAGAGCTGAGCTGATCATATATGTTTGGAATGCATTCTTTTGTGGCTTTGGATAAATATGACTTGCTAAATGAATAAATGCAAAGGTGAGTAACTACACAGCACTGTGCCAAAGGTACTGAGATAATTGCTAGACCTAGATGAATTTGTGTGCAATAAAACGAAAGGCCATGTATTTCGGCAATGGTGGACTAATGTAACACACTTCACTTAGATCATTCAGATATGTTCATGGATCAAGGTTCATATATCTAGCATGAGCAAACACAGGGGAAAAGGAGGGAGAGAGTATTACTGGAAATAAATAATACAGCAGTTCCTAATTATTTGCTCTTTGTATGTTTACACTAGTGGACATTACAGTACAGTAGCTTTCACTTTTGCAACACTATATATATATATATATATATATATATAGGATATGAAAGAGTTGGAGTGGAGTTGCAATTTCAGCAACAGCCTTGGGTAGCTTGCAGATCATTTACACAGCCACAAATAAGGAGAGCACCGCCAAGCTGATCAGCAGCAGTAGAGAGACAGAAGATAATGCTGTAGAAAGACCAACAAGAATACACATAGATTAGAACGCATAAAGTTACTGCATTTGTGCACTCATACAGACCAATCATTTAAAAAATCTATAAGAACTTTTTATGGATTCTGTTTGCACAAGGAGTTCAGTAGGATTGGTTTATCATACAATTTTCAAACAGCATTTTGGTATCTATATGTTCATTCATTCTAGTACAGTGGTACCTCAGTTCTCGACCACTTGAAACTCATCGAATTCGATTTTCGACACATTTTGACTAGAAAAAATTGTCTCGGTTCTCGTTGTTTGCGCGGTACTTGGCGCACTTGCTTAAACATGTGTGAGTTAAGCCGCATGACTCATTTCAGTAGAAACGATTCACGATTCATGATTCACAATTTAGTACACTGATTCAGTGATTCAGATTCACAATAGTCCTTGCTCGGTGTGTTGCTCAACCTTTACTCTGCTGTATTTGTGTTTTTCTTTATTATTTTACATCAGTATGGTATTCTTAGTGGAAATAAGTCCCCATGGGTCCTAAAAAGTTTAGGGATTACAGCCAACCGAAAGAAAACAGGCTACGCTAGCTAGCTTAGCAGCTATGCTAGTTCATCAGCGTTGCTTTGACTGTTTCACTTTCAATCCATTGCTCACTAAATTACATGAGATTTTTCAACACTTTATTATAAAATAAGCTTTGTGTTAATGATTTTGGCCAACTGTAGGCTAATGTAAGTGTTTTCATTACTTATCATATGCTCCACTATATAAAATATAGAATGCTCTACCAAACACTCGTTAAGCTCATCGGCTCATGATACATTTAACTGATAATGGATTTGTTGGAACATATCCCCATCATAAATCAGGGAGCACCTGTACAATACAACTCCATTTCTGGGGGTCTGGAATGGATAAATTCAATTTACATGATTCAATATGGGAAAAAAATTTGCTCGGTACTCGTAGTTTTGGGCGGCACAGTGGATAGCACCCCCCTCACAGCAAGAAGCTCTTGGGTTCGGTCCCAAGGTGGAGCAGCCTGGGTACTTTCTGTGTTGAGCCTGCATGTCCTCCCTGTGTCTGTGTGAGTTTACTCCGGGTACTCTGGTTTCTTCCCAGTCCAAAGACTTGTATTAGGTTAATTGATTACGCTAAAGTATACCATGGATGTGTTGCCAATCCATCACAGGACATGGCAGCATCAGGGGACAACCCCCTTATCCGGCCTGCCCTCCCTCAGACACAGCCAATGACGTGTCTCAGTAAGTCCTGACCTGGCCCGAAGACAGCGCTGGGACTTTGTGGTGGCGGGATGACATATAGCCACTGTGCCACCAGTGTGCTATAGGGCTAATTCTAACTACTTTTTCTGGTACTTACAATAGACACATCAACCCAGAATTGATCCTAGATACATACAGTGGGGCAAAAAAGTATTTAGTCAGCCACTGATTGTGCAAGTTCTCCTACTTAAAAAGATGAGAGAGGTCTGTCATTTTCATCATAGGTACACTTCAACTATGAGAGACAAAATGAGAAAAAAAATCCAGGAAATCACACTGTAGGATTTTTCAAGAATTTAATTGTAAATCATGGTGGAAAATAAGTATTTGGTCACCCACAAACAAGCAAGATTTCTGGCTCTCACAGACCTGTAACTTCTTCTTTAACCAAGCTCTTCTGTTCTCCAACTCGTACCTGTATTAATGGCACCTGTTTGACCTCGTTATCTGTATAAAAAGACACCTGTCCCACAGCCTCAAACAGTCAGACTCCAAACTCAACCATGGCCAGAAAACAAAAGAGCTGTGTGAAGGACACCAGGAATAAAATTGTAGACCTGCACCAGGCTGGGAAGAGTGAATCTACCATAGGCCAGCAGGTTGGTGTGAATAAAATCAAATGTGGGAGCAATTGAAAGACATACAAGACCATTGGTAATCTCCCTCGATCTGGGGCTCCACGCAAGATCTCATCCCGTGGGGTCCCAAAATTGATCATGAGAACAGTGAGCAAAAATCCCAAAACTACATGGAGGGACCTGATGAATGACCTGCAGAGAGAGCTGGGACCCCAAAGAACAAAAGCTACCATCAGTAACACACTACGCCGAGAAGGACTCAGATCCTGCAGTGCCAGGCGTGCCCCCCTGCTTAAGCAAGTACATGTCCAGGCCTGTCTGAAGTTTGCCAGAGAGCATATGGATGATTCCAGAAGAAGATTGGGAGAGATATATCATGTGGGTCAGATGGAACCAAAAAATAGAACTTTTTGGTTAAAAACTCAAACTGGAGGAAGGAAAAAAGGATGCTGAGTGCATCCCAAGAACACTATACCTACTGTGAAGCATGGGGGTGGAAACATCATGCTTTGAGGCTGTTTTTCTGCAGAAGGGGACAGGACGACTGATCCGTGTTAAGGGAAGAATGAAACGGGGCCATGTATCGTGAGATTTTAAGCCAAAACCTCTTTCTATCAGTGAGAGCATTGAAGATGGAACCGGCTGGGTCTTCCAGCATGGACAATGATCCCAAACACACCGCTCCGTAAAAAGTATTTCAAGGTCCTGGAGTGGGGCTAGCCAGTCTCCAGACCTCAGCCCCATAGAAAAATTTGTGGAGGGAGTTTGAAAGTCCGTGTTGCCCCAAAAACATCACTGCTCTAGAGGAGATCTGCATGGAGGAATGGGGCCAAAATACCAGCTACAGTGTGTGCAAACCTGGTGAAGACTTACAGGAAACGTTTGACCTCTGCCATTGCCAACAAAGGTTATGTTACAAAGTATTGAGCTGAACCAAATTTATTTTGGACCAAATACTTATTTTCCACCATTAATTTTACAATTAATTGCTTTAAAAAAATCCTACAATGTGATTTTCTGGATTTTTTACCCCTCATTTTGTCTCTCATAGTTGAAGTGTACCTATGATGAAAATTACAGACCTCTCTAATTTTTCTAAGTAGGAGAACTCGCACAATCAGTGGCTGACTAAATACTTTTTTGCCCCACTGTACACATACAAGTGTTCAGGCCTAGTATGAAATTGCCCATACTCTGAAAGAAATCCTGTTATGTATTATAGTAAAAATATATATAAACAAGCCCACCTGCTGAAGATTCCGGGCAATCCATGGTTTTCAAAGAATCAATATAAGTCTTTCCAAGCCATTCCTCATAGGTCTTTTTCTCCTTTACGGCAACTATCTTAATAGTCGAGTCTTTGAAGATCAGATCTGATCCCTCATACTTGCTAGAGTCAAACATCTTAAAGTTGGACTCAGAATTTGCCCCAAAGAATTGCTGAAGGTAGGAAACACAAAGTTGAGGTTAATTGTACAAAATAAAACAGACACATTTGCCACCATATCACACTGAAATACACTTTTGAGGAAAATAATGCCTACCTGGGCTTTGTCCAAAAGGCCAAAAACTACATTGGGGTTGGTATCAGGTCGGACCATGACAGCATGGGAGGGGACACGGGCAAGGTTACATTGTTTGTACTGAGTGACTTCACCCCGAGAATCCCTAGAACACAGCAGCTGGAAGTCCTCTGACTTCAAGTTAGTAGACCAGGGTTCATTACCATTGCCTGAAAAGAAAGCAGCTACAAGTAAACACTTTCATCTTTTTATGATCAAGTGTTTAGAACAAGTTATTCAAATAATGCAGAGTGTCAGTCACCATCAGTATTCTGGAAAACAGTAGAATGCTTCACAAAGGCAACTTCTCCTGCCCCTTCAACCAGACATCTGGGACAGAAAAACTTAACTTTTTAAAATGTCTACACATTTAAAATCTGCAAATATGCAGGTCAACATCAGGTGAATACAATATATTACCTGAAGGCTCCGTTGTAGTTGTCAAACCTGTCCTTATCTTTAACACATTTATTATGGCCACTGGCATCTCCAATACACTTTGAGCAAAGGTTACTGGGAAAACCAGGAAGGTTGGCACCAGGTACACAACTTTCTTTGAAGAACTCTCCAGCAGCTAGTGGGAAGACATTTACACAGTCATACATTTACAAAGGGCCTTTTCCCTCTGCATAAAATAATATTTTGAATCAGAAAAGTGGAACTGCAACTAGATCTGCAAAAACGTCAATCAATACAATGGAAAATCCTTCATAGAACTCCTACAATGCAGTAGATTCAAGTGCTCTCTTAACAGATGATTATTACGCCTTCTGGTCATGACTTATACTGGTCATGTTTCCTGGTTGGGGGTCACAGGATAGCTATCAAAGATCCCAGACCTCAGCCTCTTACTATGGGCCTTTATACCATTACTCGGCATCAACTTTATTTTACCAATACTCAACTCATTTAATTAGACACGTTTTTAACTGCATGGGGTCTAATACTTGGTTGAGATTGACACAGAAGGGATCCACAAGTTCCTGGTGTTTAACACGCCAAATTTTTCAACACTGATTGTTTAGGAATACTGGCTCACACACAAGGCGACACCATAAATACTGTATAGGCAAAAACGAATTACAAGAAGGTCAATAAAACATTATAGATCAATACAATCACTGGTCACTTCATTAAGTACACCTGTTTAACAGCTTGTTAAAACAAAACATCCAATCAGTCAATCACATGGCAACAACCTAAGGCATTTAGCCATGTAGACAAGATGACCTGCTGTGTAAAAACATTGCCTGGTTTGAGGAGTCTCGATTTTCTTGGCACATTTTGGGCTTCTTAATATCAACTGAGCACAGCCTATCTGAGTATTGTTGCTGACCATGTCCTTCCTTTTTATGACCACGGTGTATCGTCTTCTGATGGCTGATGGCTGATGGCTGATGGCTTCCAGCAGGATATCGTGCCATGTCTCAAAGCTCAAATCATCTCAGACTGGGTTCTTGAACATGTACTCAAACGGCCTCCACAGTCACCCGGTCTCAACCCAATAGAACATCTTTGGGATGTGGTGGAATGGGAGATCCGCATCATGGATGTGCAGTCGACAAATCTGCAGCATGATGCTATAATGTCATTATGGTCCAAAATTTCAGAGGAATGTTTCCAGCACCTTGCTAAATATATGCCACAAAGAAATAAGGCAGTTCTGAAGGAAAAGGGGTCCAACTCGGTACTAGGAAGGTGTACCTAATGAAGTGGCTGGTGGGTGTATTTATTTTATTTTATTTTATTTTATTTTTTCCAAGTTGCACAAACACAGCATGTACAAACTGAAATAGTTCTCTTTAATCGTATGTGGTTTCATGTTTAATGATGTTTTAAGCACACTGGTCATGCATTTTGTGTTGTTTTTGTTTTCTTTTTTTCTTTTTTCATTAACTGCAGCTATGGTGGCTCAGTGTTAAGAGTCAGCTGCTGGAAACAGCATTCTATGAGGGCCTGGGTTGAAATCCCATGTGGGGTTTCCAACTTCAAGGTCAAGGTTGGTGTTTGCGCAACCCTGTAACAGAATGGCACCCTGTCCAGTCTAAATTTCTGGGTTATGCTGCAGACCCTCTCCAGTGACTTTGACCAGGGTAAGTGGTATATTTTTATTAACAGTGGGTATAAATAAAAACATGATCAGTTCTTTATAATACAGTTTTTGCTTGCAAAGTATTCCATTCCAACTGTTGTAAACTGAAGCACACTGAAACAGAGGTACACCTATGCGTAAACTTTCATCTCTGCCAATTTCCTAACTTTGGTAAACAACACATTCATTATAGCAATGCATGACCAGTAAAAGCAAGTTAAACACAGCTAGATTGTATTTGAGAGAAGCACTGTTTACTAACCTTGAGCTATTTGACATTTTTCTGGTCTAATGAGGCCTTTCTCAATGAGCAAGCCTACAGGAATGTTCCAGCCACTGGTCCTGCCATAGCCAGTATGACAAGATGTTTTGTCCTTTAGGTCACTAAATTTCTGGATGTTGTTGTTGCTTTTCCTCAGTACTGCCACAGCATAGTAGTCGCTGCCTTCGTTATCATCACCTAAAATAGGAGACGATAGAATGGAATCAGATTCATCAAATCAAATTTCTTTCAAAAACATTCTTTATAAGCAGTAAAGTTATTTTTAAACACATTTTCCAGTAGGCAGGGAGTAGAATACATAGGTAATGTAGTTGTTTCTGATATATTTAACACTGCATCCACATCAATGGCTATTCATGACAGGAGCAAGGTTAATGCAAATTCCCTGAATGCGATCTCCAAGGTTGGGATTAAACTGGAAATCTCTAGAGCTCTGAGATGACTGCACTACCCACATGCTCCATTGTGCTGCTCCTCCTGATCTAACAGCTAGTAGGTGCTAAAAATTGTTACAACTGACTCTAGATCAGCGGCTACTAATAAGCACACACCTGAGCTTAGTCAGGAACTCAGCCCATGTTATAACTTCTTGGTGTGAAAAAAAAAAAAAAAAATGAAAGCAATCAGTAAATAATGGCCATTTTTTCTTCTTGGCACTTAACGAAAATGTTTTTTCCTCTTAAAACACTTACATGATAGCCCACCACTGCAAGGACCTGGGTTGAAGTCCCGGTGGTGCCTTTTAGCTGGGTCACATGTCACACTGACACATGACTGTGAGAGAAGGTCAGTCAGGTGATCATCCCCTGGTGCAGCAAAAGTGACCCCTACCCAGCCATGTGATGGACTGGCATCACAGCCAGAATATGCTTATGTCTGCACCCTGTGTTCTCCAGAGAGAAGTGTCGGAGTCCCCATGAGCATGACAATCAGGGTTAAACGTGTAATATATAAAAAAAGATTCAGAATCTAGAGAATCTAGAGAAAAAAGTTGTAACTGGGCTTGCAACCAATGACTTCTCACGAAAAAAAAAAAACTTTTGTTTTAGCTACTATAATCTCAAAGGTATTTATGTCTCACTTATGTCTCACCTATGGTTTATTATTTGTTTATTAGTTTATTTAATGACGAATCAGCATCAATGGCTATAGACAGAAAGTTATATCAAGAAACTAGTCATGGAACAATTTAGAGTGACCAATCAACCTAATGAATGTATTTGGGATGTTGGATGGAACTGGAGCACCCGGAGAAAACCCACATAGACACAGGGAGGACATGCAAACTCTACAGTCAGAGTCTGGTGTCGGCATCAAGCTGGGGATCTTAGAGCTTTGAGGTGGCTGCGCTAACCACATGCACCACTGTGCAGCCCTCGTGTCTAATGAATATTACGAGAAACATCTGTGATACGTTGATACGTACAGGAAATAGAAATGAGAATCACTGTCATGCATTCTCAGCTATGAAAGAGCAACCACTAATCACCAAAACATGTTGCTATGGGCATTTCTACCTTGGTCCAGCAAAGACACATAAGTAGATTAAGCTGGTACTTACTTGCGTAGCTCTCACCAGCAGCAGGCACCAGACCATGAGTTTTCCCTGCCGTGTAGACATAACCTCCATCCAGATTGATGGCATCTGCCTCTTTGTTCTGTGTAGGTAAAAGAAATACAGCAGAGACTAACTCATAGACTTAGTCTCATAGCTGAAAAATAGCCTTTCATTTGCATCTTTCATTTGCTCACTTTGATTTTATCCATGCAGTCGTCCACAGATGACCCACGTACACACTGGATTTTGGGAGCGAGTCCTTTTTCATAGAAGGCTGTTGCCATGTCTGCACATTTCTGCTGCTCTCCCGGAGACAGCACACACCAGCGCAAGTTCTCAGGAACTTCTACAAGTGCGCACATATAGCACATATTTGAATCCAAATACCATTGCATCCAACATATTCACACCCATTCAAAGTAGAACGTATAAGAAACTGGATTTAAAAAAAAAAAAAAAGAATGACATCAAATGCGATTGGATGAGGGAATAATTTTTTTTAAATGACACGATGGGTCAAAAAGTTGTACATCTCAATTGCACCAATATAGATTAGTTCACTCCATGTACCCAGGTAGGTACCTAGGTAGTACAGAGTCATTTCAACTCAACCCCATCAAAGTGATGTTCCTAAACAAATCAACAAGTCCTGACTCTGGCTACCTTTTCATTCATTCCTTTAAGTAAACAATTACCAATTTAGTTATATGGGGAGCCGGGGCCTAACCCTCAGCACAAGGCTTAGACAGAACCAAGCCTAGACAGACACACACACATTCACACTGGAACAATTTAGCCACTTGTACAGGTAAAAAGTGTGGGTCTAACCGTTGGTTTTGCAGTCCATAGCTTTTAAAATGTTGTAGTATCGCAGACCCATCCATGGAATATAGTCCTCATTTCCTGCAGGGATAAATTTTGCCGAGTTGTCACTGAACAGCAGGTTTTGACCATGAAAGCTTTCTGACGAGAATATAGCGAAGTCAGTGTTTTCCTGTAGGGAAATAAATTATATATCTATATATATAAACACATAAATTCATGAATATTAACCAAAAGGCAAAAGATCAGGGCCTGTGGACAGTTGTATAAGAATTTTGATATTAATTTATACTTCTTACCAGACCCTGTCTCAACATGTTGTATACCACAGAGCTTTCAATTTCACTGCGGATCACAATGCCTCTGGAAGGCACTCTGGCTATATGGCAGCGTCTGTATTCAGAAATGGTGCCTCGGCTTCCATCGCTGCATAGCAACTGGTAATCCGTGGACTTGAGGTCCTGTGCCCATACGTCCCCCTTCCCTGTAATTCCAATACAATGTCAACTCTGGGTTACCATGGGAATTTTCTACTGTCAGAATATATAACGAGTGCAGATCATCAATCAAAAGATGTTCCAGGCTGATTAGCAATGACCAACATGGATACAATGGAAATAACACTTATTAAAACAGCATTTACATTAACAGTTGAAATATATGGACTTAAGTATTCAAACACACCTCTTAATCAGTGTGTTTAGGTGTTTAATTCAGACCCATTGCCACAGGTGTAGCCATGTAGTCTGCCTTTACAAATATTTGTGAAAGAATGAGTCATTCTAAAGAGTTTATTGAATTCGAGAATGGTACAGTAATAGGATATTTAGGAACCACAGCAACTTAGCCACAAAGTGAGAGGCCACAAAGTTACAGAGCAAGGTCACCAAGGGCTGAGGCACATAGTGCATAAAAGTCACTAACACTCTGCTAACTTAGTAACTAAAATTTCAGACTTCCAAACCTTCCCTGGCATTGACATAAGCACAACAACTTTGTGCTTCATGGCATGGGTTTCCATGGCAGAGGAGCGGCATGCAAGCCTTACATCACCAAGCACTATACCAAGAATCAGCTGGATTGGTGTAAAGCATGCCAAAACTGAATTCTGGAGCAGTAAAAACATGTTCTGTGGAATGACGAATCACAGTTCTCTATCTGGCAGTCTGATGGATGAGTCTGGATTTCGCAAATGCCAGGAGAGTGTTACCTGCCTGACAGCATTGTGCCAACTGTAAAGTTTGGTGGAGGAGGGAGAATGCTATGGAGTTGTTCTTCAGGGCTTTGTCTTAGTTCCAATGAAAGGAAATCTTAATGCTTCAGCAATTAAAACCAATATGTTTTGGATAATTGTATGCTTCCAACTTTGTGGGAACAGTTTGGGGAAGGCCCTTTTCTTTTCCAGCGTGACTTTGCCCCAGTGCTCAAAGCAAGGGCCATAAAGACATTTTTGGGGGAGTTTGGTGTGGAAGAACTTGAGTGTCCGCGCAGACCCAGACCCCACTGAACACCTTTGGGATGAAATATAACGGACATTGAGAGCCAGACCCTTTCATCCATCATCAGTGTCTGACCTCACAAATGCTCTTCTGGCTGAAGGGGCAAAAATTCCCACAGACACAGTCCAAAATATTGTAGAAAGTATCCCAAGAATAGCGAAAGATGTAATAGCTGCAAAAGGGGGACCAACTCTACATTAATGCCTATGGATTTAGATTGCAATGTCAGCATTGTAGGTGTAATGGATATGTGTCCCAATACATTTGTTCATATATTGAAGCTTGTATATGTTGTATTTTGCTACTGCACATGTGCAATTTATTTCCATTTCTAATGGTGGACATTACAAAGTTAGATCTACAGTAATGCCAAGTGGCTTTCTA
Organism: Ancistrus triradiatus; assembly: GCA_025084515.1. Classification (NCBI taxonomy): domain Eukaryota; kingdom Metazoa; phylum Chordata; class Actinopteri; order Siluriformes; family Loricariidae; genus Ancistrus; species Ancistrus triradiatus. The sequence goes on along the minus strand of JAJAGP010000692.1, from coordinate 84,476 downwards.
CTTCCTACATGATAGCACTACATATCGTACTCCAAACTGCCTTCTACTCCCACAATGGTGTGCATTATGAAACCCATATAAATAATTTAGGATTTGATGGATTTATTTCCATCAAAAAGTGTCATTCAGTATTTTTCAGATTTGCCTCTGCTATTTAAACAGAACTCTGCTTGACATAAAGTAGTTCTTACCATCAGTATTGTCCCCAACTGTGGTGTGTGTAACAAAAGCTACATCACCTCCACCCTGAACTAGACACCTGCAGAGAAAAAAAAGAAAAGATATGTAAGTTAAATAAGAAAAATATGTAAGTACATTATTCAAAGCCTATTATGAACACACATACATTAAACTAAAGGAAAGAGCATATTAAAAATTACCTAAAGGCTCCATTATATGAGTAATATTGCTCGCTGTTGCTTGCCTCACACTTATGACCACCAGATCCATCTCCAGCACAAAGAGCACACAAAGATGCAGCAGCACCGGTCGCTCCAGGAACACAGCTGGATGTAAAGAATTCTGCGACGCCTATAGAGCCAGATGAAACCCACAGCTTTAACATCATTCATATTCTACTTTGATTGAATTGTTCCATGTGTAATTAATTTAATCTGAATAATAATTTCGGATATTACAAATGAAGTAAAGTGTCCCAACAACCATATGCAGATGCATGGGTGTAATGTTTTTACCTTGTTCTATGTTACAAGCCATGGCAGACATCCTTCCACTGTCAATCAAATAACCAATGGGGGCGTTCCACCCGACTGTGCGTCCCAAACCAGTGTGGCATGAGCTCTTTCCTTTCAGGTTGTTGATGCTAATGGCTGAATTCCTTTTCACCACAGCAACTGCATAGTAAGTTGTTGCCTCACCTACAAGTCAAAAAGTTTACTGCGACCAAACTTCCAAACTTGTGGTAAAAAATGAACTTGTCAAATAAATCCATGTTGGGGACATTTCAAAGTCAGAGTTCCCACAGATACCAGGATTATGCGCTCACATCTGTTATAATAAGATGTTTGGCAAAATAAAATGTACAAGAATTAAAAAGACCCTCATACCATCAGAGTTGGCCTCTGCAGCACCTATCTTGAATGTGATTTGCTTGCCAAACTCATAGATGTTACTGATACTGGCAGAAAATGCATCAACCTCATTTGTCTAGGAACAGAGAACAGCGTTATGTTTTAAACCTTTCAGAATTATTCAAATATTTTCAGCTTAAGCATAAAAGCTTCCTATCATTATGATGATAATGATTATTATTGTTGTTTTTGTTTTTGGTGTGTGGTCAAGTTGGTAATAACATGATTGCATTAGTACTTCTATATAATGTTGTCTTATTTTTGAGTCTTCATGCTTCACAACTTCATAGTGAATAATTTATGGGATTATATCCGTCAATCAATCAGTCTTGTTGCTGGCATCTGTTTCCCTTCAACTGTTCCAGGAAAATAGTATTTTCCAAGAAACTGGTTCTTCTCATGATATGTCTAAATTGAGAGCTTCAGTTTGATTATCTAGCTTTTGAGTGGAAGGCAAGGTTTGATTTGATCAAGAATCAATTTCAAAGTTCAAAGACAGTGTTTTTGCCCCACTTTTTATTGCCCTGTGATAATACAAAAGCTGCAATATGGACAAAATTCTATACTGTGATCATTTTGTGACTGTATAACAATTGATGGGTGAATCACTGAATTGAGGTGGCTAAAAATTAGCCTGCAATAACCAATATTGTTTCCAATTGATGGACCATGGTAATAATGTGGTTCACTTTAACTTCCATAGACTGAGCCAGATATAGTAAAACAATAAAAACGTTTCGTCAATACATGCACTTTGACATACAGCAAAGCATTTTTCTTATATGTATATGGGATTTCTATTAAACATAAAGTACAGTGGTGCCTGGAAATATGTAAACCCTTTAGAATTTTCCATATTTCTGCATAAATATGACCTAAAGCATACCCTGGAAGGGCACCAGTACAAAACTCAGGGCTCAAAAAGGGCTGCTGTTGCAGCACCGAGGTAAGGTCTTTTTAAAATGTCAATCAACACTACTAAAGTCATAATTTCATATTTCTTCATAAGCATTGTACTAGGTTTAATTTGTATAGCAATGAATTTCTGGAAAACATCAACATATAAAATAAAATATGAATGACTCAGTTACAAAAGGTCAGCATTCCTATATTGTGAGAAATATGGTGTTCGATCCTGCGTTAACAAACAAACTGCACATTCTGTATTGTGATAGTTTGATGCTAGGATATGACGCTGTGTTACCCTCAGTTTTTGTGCGCAGTCGTTGACGGAGTTTGTGCGCACACAGTTCAGTGTGGGTCTTATAGAGGCACCACTGAACGCTGTTGTCATGGCTCTGCATTTGGCATCCTCTTGTTCTGAAATTGTGCACCATCTGATGGTGTTTTGGCAACACACTAAACACAAAAAAAAACAGACATGTACAATAGAGATGTTAATCGGACAGATGTCTACATGTTTTTGACACTCTTTGGTGAATTTACAAATTAATTAATTAGCATAAACGCTGCTGTGTACATTTTAAAACGTATTGGGAAAAAGTAAAGAAAACATGCAGAGGCTATGTTCGCCCTTTCAAAAATCAACAAATATGTACGTTTTTAAGTATATAAAAACACGTGTTATCAAACGGAGGTTTAAGTTCATGTAGAGTACATTTTTGTTGTGACATGCAGACATGGAACACTTGCTTAGGTGATGCCCCATGTTCTCTGGTTATATGCACCAGGCCCCCCATAATCCTGACCAAGAAAACCAGTGTTAATAAAAAAAATCCCAGATCTCAAAACTCTTCTTCAACTTTAGAGGCTTTTTCAAATTTTGACTTTCTTTAACAGCTTTATATACCACAATTCTGAGCTTTTTTAGTTATATTCTTAAGTGAAAATTTTTTTTTAGAGTTTATTTTGAACATTTTGAACAATAATTCAGTCCTGAGTTATGATAGGGTGAGGAATCTTATGCCTATGATACAATATAATACGTAGAAACTTAAATTTACTCAATATGTAGTCATAAAATCTTTTTTTTCCCCTACATGAGCAAAATTGGATTCATTCTAACATATGCCTTTCCCAGCATCACATAATAATACCGTTTGTGTTCAAGGGCAACTGTCGTCTATCATCTTAATACCACGTTAAACCCCGCTATTATAATTAATGCTTAATTGATTGCCTAGATTGTAATTGTGTGCAATTATAAGCACACAATTAATAATAAAAAATTTCTATAACAGTATATGAATACCTGTAATTGTATTAGCCCATTATGCTGCATTAACATATGACTTATGTGGACATTGTGGATTGTGAAGGCCTAAGGTATTTTATGAATAAACAAAGCAACCCCATGATTATTGGTTTGTAAAAAGAATTCAAAAAGTATGCAAAAACATGTAAGTCATTCATGACTCATCTATCTATTCAAGTGCAAAAACAGCCACATTTTGTGAGATGTGCATCACTGAGTAGAGTGTCTTTGAGTATTATTAAAACAGAATTGTATTTTATGAGTCATGTAATTTCAATTTAATGAGACAAATCCTGTCTTGGTGTTCATTAGTCTTTATTCAATTTAGTTATCATATACAGTGTAAAATTTAAATGAGTGATATAATAATGACTCTAAAATTAGGATGATCTAACATGGTCCATATTTACTCAGTTAAGATAATGTCAATAATGCTTCTCAAACTTCCAGCTACTATTTTAGTATACTAGTAGTGAATGAATAAAAAATAATACTGTACATTTGAATGACCATGTGCACATGTTAAAAGATAAATTATTGCTGACATTACATAGTCCTATGTCGTTGCCAGAGTGATAAAATCAAACATAAGATTTATAATATAATATAATATAATATAATATATTTTTGTAAGTGAATTCATTTCACTAAGACTGAGTGTTTTATTGGTTTTTAGTAAACTTAATATGTCAAATTCAGAGAAAAATTATACAATGGGGGTAATTATGGGTAATTATGACACAAAAACATGTCATTCTGAGGCATGAAATTTGCTATAATGAGATGTAAAAGATATTAAATGTTGATATGCCTAGGTCTCAGACTAAAAGCTTTATTGTTTTTTATAACACAAACCAAGACTGTCTGAAGTAAAGAACTGATATTAGTAAGAAGTCCAATTCTAGACTTGTGCATAGTACATATCATAAAACTAAGTCAAACCAAACTCACATCTGACACCATTTCATGCAGCAGGTGTCTTCTATAAACTTGACAAAATCATTTAGAATAAAGTTACTGAGTCTATAGTACTGTAGTAATGATTATTATAAAGCTACTAGTTATAACTCTCAGTCTTACCGCTGTGTGTGAAGAGGAACAGTGCGACCAGTGCAGCCCACACACTCATGATTCACTGCTGGACACTTCTCTGATGCGAGACTTACAGTGTTCAAGGCTTTTAAAGTCTCCACAAGAACAAAGTCCAAGAGTAAAGTCCAGGTCCTTCTGAAACTGTGTCCAGTACGTGAGCTTTAACAGCCCTAGTAGTTAATTTTTTCTAACAAATGTGTATGATTTTGGAGGAAACAGGATAACCGACTTTGGCCTAAACTCACTTCTGGGAAGGCTGGCACGCACCCACTCACCCTCAGTCACTCACACGTACACACACACACAGACACACACACCCACACACACACACACACACTGCAGGCTTTCATGACATACATGTGCCAAGCCCCACCTAACAGACTCACAGAGGATACAATGAAGCTCTTCAGGTGAAGGCGCCACTAACACTGGGGCTAGAACTGAATTCAGTCATGAATTTCCAAACACTCAAAGAAGGAATGTCATGTTACAGCATGCAGTATACAACACAGCAAAATGCCTGGTTTTGACCATATACTTGTCATGCGGAAATAACCTATAAATAACTAAATTAACACCTACCGATGCATCTGTTCCCCAAGACAATTAAGTACCTTATGGTCAAAGTCTGTACTTTAAATTAGATTTAAATAAGAAAAATTGCATCATATTCCATTAACTAAAGGTACAAAAGTCCCCTTGAGGTAACCACACACACCAAAAGTATCACTGAAATGAACTGCACCGCTTTCTCTGAGATGGCTAGACCAAACCTTACAGTGTTTTATGGAAATAACCTCTTAATTCTGCATCTTTTGGAGGCTTAGAGGCAAGAGCCAGATGCTGAATCAGCAGTTCTTGATAACCTATGTTCAAGAACTGGGCTTGCAACATGAAGATTGGGTAGTGTGGTTATTTTGCCTGTGCCTTGAATTCTGGTATAAATTCTGGACCACCCTGCGACTCTGACCAGAAAAAAAAAGAACTTTCACTTTCCAATAATTTTCAGTCACTAATTCAATCACTTGAGTGATTATTTATACAGAAGAACTGACACGTTTTTTTAACACTGAATTTATAAAACTGTTGTTAAGACAGTAAATAAATGTACCTCATTTTGGAAATTGATTTGGATAATGGGTTTTCAGACAGCAGGAGCCCTGCTAATATCACTTCTTGGGAAAATTTCCCACCCTGTTCTACCTCATACCAATTACGCTACATACATTTAATAATATCATCATAGTCATGTTCTGAGGACTAACTGGTTTTCCTGACTCATAACAATGGGAAACCCCTCCCCCAGTTGCTCTGAATAGCATTTGGAATAGATAATTAGTTAAATAATAACAATAACAAGGTTAAAACAGCAGGATACAATTTACATGAAGCAGTAGTGCAGGGCTGCATGGCTGTTTACAGTATGTTCATTTAGTACTTGGGTAAATGTTTGTGGAGACAACTACCTGACTGATAGATTAACACAGATGCTCCCCCAAATGTTTCTCTATCACAGAGGCCAGCCACATGTTTGGCAAGTGAAATGGACAATAACATTCTGGATAGACTTTATATACCATCCCCATTTGACAGTTAATTAGTTACACTCTGGAACGCAAGCCTTGTAATTCCAGGTAAGACATGGGTTTGTTGGTATCATTAATGCCATCCAGTGTTTGTTTATTCAGCTCCAGTAATTGCACGGAGGCTAAAGCAAATGGGTTTGTTGGTAACTGTGCTGTTTGCTTAGTTAGGCTTTAGGCTATTTGGTCCAGTTTCTCTCTGTGTGTGCCAGGACACAACAGATAGTGACCGAGAGGAACTCTGGTGGCCTGGCGATTAAGGTACTGAACTTTAGACCAGAAGGTCTAAGGTTCAAATCCCACCTCTGCCAAGCTTCCACTGTTGGGCCGTTAACTCACAATTGCTTGGATTGTAAGACTGTATCAGTTGTAAGTTGCTCTTGATAAGGGTGTCTGCTAAAATTATATAAATGTAAAAGATGTAATGTAAATGCAGAGCTTTTTCATTAAGTTGGCAGCCCTGCTACTTTTCAGGCCTTAATCTTACAACTAATCACTGAATAAGATTAAAATTGTGGTTACTTACTAATAGTAGGGGAGTGGAGTGTGTAGGCAGAAGCGAGTGCAGAATGTGACTTCATGATAACATGTGCAGATCTTTATTTAATAGTGGGAGCTAGTGATATGGCTTTACCACATCAAAATACCCTATACAGGTAGTCCTCGACTTACGACGCAGATCCATTCCTAGGTGGCGTCGTTACATTTACATTTACAGCATTTAGCAGACGCCCGTATCCAGAGCGACTTACAATTGATACAACCTTACAATCCAAGCAATTGTGGGTTAAGGGCCTTGCTCAAGGACCCAACAGTGGCAGCTTGGCAGAGGTGGGATTTTCGGTGTAAGTCGGAACATACGTACATACTGTACGTAAATAACATACTGTAAGCACTTATCCTATCCTAACACCTATCCTAACACAGTAATTATCAAAAACGAGCCGCCTAACCGTGTATTCTTCCGCCGCACACACCAAACACGAAGTTCGCGTTATGACGTTCACGGCGCAAAACCATTTAAGTGCGAAGCAAGGCTTTATACAGTAAATGGGAGATGTGTCGTAACCACGAAACGTCGTAACTCAAGACCGTCGTAACCCGAGGACTACCTGTACATTATAGCAATTATTTGGACAGCGGGAGTTCGGATAGCGGGTTTCAAATAAACTGTAACAGTTGCTGAAACATTAGTTTTGACATTATATAGTTGCAATATACCATAACACCTTATTGAAAGTGTTAGAAACCAAAATGACATCCTGTGTCATACTAAAACTTTTATGGGTAAAGTGTAAAAGTTTGTGACATTCACACCACGTAGTCACACATTTCAAATGTGTAATGACAGATTTCAACAACCCTTAGATACATGTCCATAGTATTATAAGTGACTAAAACAGTTTCCCAAAGAATAGAGTACTTTGGATTAACGTTTTGTAGTAGTCAACTCATAACACTTTGTTTTGTAAAATTCATAATTTGATTTAAACTGCAAAGCCCTCTTCACTTTGACAACCTTGCAACTGCAATTACAAACCATTTTTCCTCTAAAACTGTAAGATTTGTTCTTGCAAAACACTTTACTTAGAGTACTATAATGTGTGAATTGCGTACAACCTCAGAATCTACTTCTACATTTTTATTTGCAGCCTACACCACTTTTATTGCTATAGTCGGAAATTACCAATCTCACAAGTCACAAGACAAACTCAGCATACCTGCATGACCATTCAATTTAGTAAAATAAACTAAGTTAATGATTATCATTATAGAGGAACTCTATAAAAATGGCAATGTTTTCACTTCTGAAGTATTGTTTTACAGCAGAAAGGTACATTGCTTAGATCATCATCATGTTCCACATAGTCTTCAACTGCATAGCTAAGCGGATACCATGCTGTGTAGTAAAAGACGTCATTTTATAATTACAACAGAAGCAATTAATGAAAGCAGGATGGATTACCTAACAATGTTGTGACCATTCATCGGCCTGTATATTAGGTACACTTTGTAGTACTGGATTGGAAGTCTTTTTCCTTCAGAACTATCTTAATTCCTTGTTGCATTGTGCTGGAAACATTCCTCAGAGATTTTGGTCCATATAGACATGATAGCCTCATGCAGTTGCTGCAGATCAGGTAGGCTGTGACGTTTACACTACTCAATTACTTTTAAGAAGAAAATATCCCTCACATCATTACACCACCAGCAGCAGCCTGAACCGTTGACACAAGGCAGGATGGATCCACGCTTTCATGTTGTTTACACCAAATTATGACTCTACCATCCTAATGTCACAGCAGAAATCACTATTCTTCAGACCAGGCAACAGATTTCCAATCTTCCTCTGCTCCTGTAGCCCAACTGCTTAATAGGAATTTTAAGCAAGCATAAGCTTGTAGGAATTTTAACCCATTCCTCCATTCAGAACAGCTTCAATTCCAGGATGTTGGTGAGGTTCCACACATGAACTACTTCCACAACATATTTTATTGGATTAAGGACAGGACTTTAACTGATCATTCCAAAACAAGACATTTTCTTTAACATTTTTTGCTGTAGGAACTTGTGTACTTAGGGTTGCAGGCTCACTGTATGACCCAAATTATCTTGAGATTCAGTTCACTGACAGATGTCCTGATATTTTCCTTTATAATTTGCTGGTTTCATTCAAAATTCATTGTTCCTGTTAGGTGTCACACACTCTAACCGACGCTAGGGGGCAGCATCCTTTTGCTTTCTTTTGCTGTCTTAACGCTCCAGCATCGTGTTATAGGCGGTATCTCTCGACTGTCTAGACGCTTCGGCGTTTATGCGAGGCAGTACTGGTTCTGGCCCGGTCAGGTCTTGGCCTGTAGACCGGTTCCGTTTAGGGAATCGGCTGCGCAGGGATTCTGAAGGCCCGAGGTAAGGTAGGGTTTAGTATGATGGTGTAGGAACAGAGATTTTTCACGGTCCTTTTCTCCGTTGCCTTCGCTTTTAGCGATCGCTTCAACGCGATCGCTTCCTGTGACTCACTCTGTGACGCCGTGCATCGTACTACTCTGGTGCCTACTCTGAGTGAGATTTCACTATTTTCTGTGAGACTGGAGACGCGCTTCAGCGCACTGCTCCCCCCTCCATTCAGCGCCTTTTAAAAAAGGAGCTTGCATTTCGTGCCTCCTTGCTGGTGTGCACGCCCCGCCCCTCCACACGTTCACAGGACGCTGAGCGCTGGCTGATGTCATCCTCAGCGTGGCACATTGTGTTAAGCGTTCTAGCCAGCATTTCAGCATCCAGTGTTCGATTCCTGGTTGCATCTCCACGTGATCCACCCAAGTGATCACGTGGGGGCTTTATTCATTCACTCTCCTTCTGCCAGAGTTAGCTGCATATTGGGTCCTAAACCCACTAATAATTAATTAGTAGTTAAACGGGATCGCCAGGGCTGAAAATTATGGCAACCCATAACAGCATGCAGGGACCAGTATTGGACCCAGCGCTAGCTCTTAGACCTCCACCCATGGAGGCCCCCCCGCAGGCAACGTCGTCAGTCTTTGAGGGGGTCCCGGTTGGCTTATGGAGGGCCGTCTGATGACCTTGGCCAGGTCATGGATGCTGTGCGGCAATCCAGCCCCCCCAGACTGCCCAATCCTTCTTGCCGTTACTGGCGCTGTCCTCCTGGACCTCCAATAAGGCTCAAGGTGGATCTGCAGCCACTCACACTTGCCCTGGAGTTACCCGACATCTTCACCATTTGTCAGGGTCCCAGCGCAGTGGTGGATTTCGTGGCTGAGATTCGCCTTGCAGCCAAATACATTGCGCTCTATGAGCCCGAGCTGATGGACCAGTTCCGTCTGGGTCTCAATCAGGACCTGGACATAGAGCTGTGTTTTCTCCCACCCGCCTCTTCCCTTGACGAGCTGTATGACCTTGCCATGTTGGCTGAGGGTCGCTTCGAACTACGCTCCAGGAAGAGGACGGGTCAGAACCCTAACACATCACATTGGTCCCGTCTCACACTCGACCATTTAAGTCTCGCCATGGCCGTAAGCCCTGTACAAGAGCTCACCATGCCTGTAAGCCCCGCATTCGAGCATGAAAGCTCCATGCCTGGGCATTTAGCGCCGCCAAGACCCGTTTACGAGCGTGCTGAGCTTGTAAGCTCAGAAAGTGAACATTCAGCGCCCCCTAGCTCTGAACCTGGGCTCGCCGCGCATGTAAGCTCCGCACCTGGGCAATTAGACACCGTGCCTGAGCATTTGGCGCCCCCTAGCCCTGTACCTGGGCTCGCCGTGCCCGTTAGCCCCGTGTCCGAGCTGTTAAGATCCACGCTAGGGCATTTAGCGCCGCCCATACAGGAGCTCACTGCACCTGTAAGCCCCGTGCCTGGGCATCCTGCGCCGTGATCGTGGGTCCCGATCCCCGCACCACGGTCACAAAGACCGATTCCTGCGCCGCGAACGTGGATCCCGATCCCCGCGCCACGGTCACAAAGACCGATCCCTCAGCTGCCAGCGCTGAGGTCCGCCCTTGAACTGGTCGGGCTGGTCCCTGAGCTCAAGCTGGGCCTTGCATTTGGCCTGGCTCGCCCCGCCCTCCCTTTCAGTCCGTATGTGGAGGCTTGTCCTGCTTCTCAGGGCCTCCCGGTACGCCAGACACTCAACCCTGAGCATGTCCGGCAGACTAGAGAGGGTGGTCTATCCATGTAGGGGCACTGGGACGCCGCCCCTTGGGGGGGTACTGTTAGGTGTCACACCATCTAAACGATGCTAGGGTGCAGCGTTGGCTCAGTTATCATCCAGTGACTCTGACAGTTTATGCGATCGTGTACGTGCACCTGCGCGATCGCACTGATATGAGAACTCAGCTACTCCAGCAGCTCTGTCTTCTGCTTTCTCCTTCTCCCACTCACCACGGAAGTCTGGAAGAGGTGGTGGGACAGGTCTGCTGCTATCCAAGAAGTGGATTTTTTCATCACTAGCACTTTCTCACCTTGGAATCTCATCTTTCGAATTCCATGCCATCACTGTTACACTCCCCGTTAACCTGCATATCATTGTTGTCTACCGACCACCTGGGCCCTCTAGGTGAGTTATTGAAGGAACTGGATGGTCTTCTGAGTTTCTTCCCGACGAGTCTCCCCTGATCCTGCTTGGTGACTTCAATCTCCCCATCTGACAAGCTCCAGTCTTCCAGTCTCCTTCCTCTTCTCCTGTCGTCCTTCAACCTGTCCTTTAACAAACAGTCCTCCAACACAAAAGGGAGGCAACGTTCTCGACCTTGTGTTCTCCCGACCCTCCCCAGAAAGGGAGATCAGTGTAACTCCATTCCACCTCTCAGACCACCACTTTGTTTTCCTTCTCTCTTGTTGTTCCCTCTGCTTCGTGTACCCAACCCTTTATATACTTCAACAACTCGTCACAAACCTCCACTCCATCTGCCCTACCTACCTCGCTATCTTCTAGTGTTCTATCTACTTTACCAGACCTGGATTCCTTTTTCTGCTCTTCCATTGGAATCCGCCACCAGCACATTTTCTCTCTTCTCTCTCTTCATCTATTGATCTGTTATGCCCCCTCTCCTCCAGACCAAGACAATCTTCTGGCTGTCAGATGTACTGCGTGGGTCACGAAGAGAGCTTAGATCTGCTGAGAGAAAATGGAAGAAGTCCAAGCTTGATGCAGATCTTCAACACTATCGTACACTCCTTTCCACATTCTCATCAGATGTGACTGCCACCAAGACTCAGCCTTCTACAGAAGAAAGCTGGAAGAATCTGCTCCAGATCCACGTAAACTCCACGCAGTCTTCTCATCACTTCTCAACCCACCTCCTCCTTCTCAGTCATCCTCCTTAACTGCTGAAGACTTTGCCACTTTCTTTGAAGAAAAGATAAACAAGATCTGCCAGTCATTTGCACCTACCACTACCCCCCAGTGCAAATGTGTGCAGCCATGCAACACCCTGACCAGCTTTTCTCCTCTCTCCACTGATGATGTACTTCAACTTCTCTCATCCAGCAACCTACCACATGTCAACTTGACCCCATCCCATCACCAGTGCTACAAAAGATTGCTCAAGACCTTCTTCCCTTCATTTCCTCCATCATCAACAACTCCCTGACATCTGGTCATGTTCCTTCTGCCTTCAAGAGTGCCAGAGTCATTCCTATCTTGAAGAAACCTACACTCGATGTCTCAGACATCAACAACTACAGACCAGTATCACTTCTTTCTTTCCTCCTCAAAAATACTTGAACGAGGTGTGTATAACCAGTTGTCAACATTTCTAACACAGAATGACCTACAGGATCACAAACCAGTCTGGCTTCAAAGCAGCTCACACTCCACAGAAACTGCACTGGTAGCTGTTTCTGAGAAACTTCATGCTGCTAGAGCATCCAGACTTTCATCGGTTCTGATCCTTCTTGACCTTTCGGCTGCATTTGACACAGTTGACCATAAGATTCTCCTTTCTGTCCTCTCCGGTCTTGGAATCACAGGCTCTGCTTGGCAGTGGCTTTCATCTTATCTGGGGGGACGATCATATCAGGTATCATGGAGAGGCTCTATATCTGCACCACGTGCTCTTACAACTTGAGTTCCACAAGGCTCAGTTCTGGGACCTCTTCTTTTCTCTCTCTACACTCGTTCTCTTGGTGAAGTCATAACCTCTCATGGCTTCTCCTATCACTGTTATGCTGATGATACTCAGCTCATTTTCTCTTTTGATCCATCAGATGCGCAGGTCTCAACAAGTATCTCAGCATGTCTGGAGAGCATCTCATTGTGGATGTCAGCTCATAATTTGAAGCTAAACCACAGCAAAACAGAGCTGCTTTTCATTCATGCAGAAGGGTCCCCTTATCAGGATTTTGCCATCTCCCAGGTGAACTCCTCCATCACACCTTCCGAGAACGCAAGAAACCTTGGAGTGATCTTTGATAACCAACTGAGCTTCTCTGCTCATATTTCCAAACTGACCCAGTCATGCAGGTACCTTCTCTACAATATCAGGAGAATCCGACCCTTCCTTTCCAGAGAAGCCACCCAAGTGCTTGTCCAGTCTCTTGTTATAACAAAACTAGACTACTGCAATGCTCTTCTGGCTGGTCTTCCAATGCGTGCAATCAGACCCCTGCAACTGATTCAGAATGCAGCGGCTCGTCTGGTTTTTCAATCTTCCCAAGTTTTTCTCACGTCACCCCACTGCTGCGCTCACTTCATTGGCTCCCTGGTAGCTGCTGCCCGCATCAGATACAAAAACATTGACGCTCACCTACAAAGCCAAGAATGGAACAGCGCCATCTTACCTAAGAGCTCTGATCAAACCACGTTCTGTACCTCGCACCCTCCGAGATACGAGCTTGGCCCGACTGGAGCCTCCACGTAAGATTAAAGGAAGACAAGCTTCAAGACTCTTCTCCGTCCAGGCACCCAGATGGTGGAATGAACTTCCACTCGATGTCCGTATGGCTGAGTCTCTTGCTGTCTTCAAGAGGCGACTAAAGACCCACCTCTTCACCCAGTACTTGAGTGAATAAAACTGCATATCCTCCAGTTAAAACAAAAAAAAAAAAAAAAAAAAAAAAATTCTACACCAGATATGAGCAGGTTGTAGTTGGATTGTGTACTTCAGCTACTGTTTACTTGTACTAATATGAGGTTCTATCTCCTAGGAAGATTACAAAGCACTTTTGTAAGTCGCTCTGGATAAGGGCGTCTGCTAAATTCTGTAAATGTAAATGCTGTAAATATGCAGCACCTGCCAGCCCAGGTATTTAAGACCTGCTCCGGAGCTTGGCAGTGTCGCTGCATGACCACTGTTGGCTGTCCATACCCTCCTGCGGTTAAACGACAGACCGACTTCTTTTGCTGTCTTAACGCTCCGGCGTCGTGATTCCTGGTTGCATCTCCACGTGATCCACCCAAGTGATCACGTAGGGGCTTTATTCATTCCATCTTACACTCTCCTTCTGTCAGAGCTAGCTGCATATTGGGTTCCGTCATTAACTGCAAAGGGCCTTGCCCAGATGCAGCAATATAGGCCCAAACCATGATAATACCACCACCATTTTTCACAGATGAGATAATGTTTTTATGCTCGAACGAAGTATTTTTTCTTTCTCCAAACATAATGCTTCTCATTTAAACCAAAAATGTTCCATTTTGGTCTTATGCATACATAGAAACCATTTTCCAGAGCCTTCTGGCTTGTCCATGTGTCATATAACAGCCATCAATGACCTCTTTGGAGAGCAATGGCTTTCTTGCAACTCATGCCATGCACACCATTGCTGTTAAGTGTTCTCCTAATGGTGGACTCATGAACAATAATATTAACTATTGTGAACAGTAATAGTAACCAACCTTTGCTTAGAAGTTACCCTGAGTTCCTTTGTGATTTCACTGACTATTACATGCTGCACTTTTGGAGTGCTTTTTGTCGATCAACCAGTCCAAGGAAGGGTAGCAATGGTTGTGAACCGCCGAAATTTGTACACAATCTGTCTTATTGTAGATTGTTGGGGTCCAAAATTCTTAGAGATGGTTTTGTAACTTTTCCAGCCTGAACAGCATCAAAAATTATTTTCTGAGGTCAAGATCAGACTTTACTAGACCCCTGTTCTTTAAATACACCAGGGCACCATCTCACACCTGACTGTCATTACATGACTTGAAAATACCTGACACCATTGTCACTTTCAAATCAACGTAGAGGTCCACATACTTTTGCTACTCACAGATATGCAACATTGGATCATTTTTGCCAATAAATAAATGTTACGAGTATAATAATGTTTTGTCTCATTTGTTCAATTGGGTTCTCAACTTTGACGACTTGTGTAAAAATTAGCGTTCTGGATGTGTCTTGTATTTTGTAAAAAATTAATTGTGTCCTTACCTAAAAATCTTGGCATGTTTATTTTTATTTTTCATCATTCATGAAATGTTCATGGAAACAGCAGATTCACTGTGATGTTAAATTTGCTGGTGAACTAGCTGCAGGGACTTGAGTAAATACATTTTATTCCTGTCTGATTTCTCCAATGCTTCTTGACGTTTTTGAAATCTATCCTTTCTGCAGCTTTTGCAATAAAACAGCACAAAGTAAAAACATGATGTATCACATGAGTGTGATCTATTGCTCGTATTGTTTTACAACAGGAAGGAAGGCTGATTAGATAAGCATCATAAAGGTTCATCATAGTGTTTAGCTGCACACATGCAAAGCTAAGCAGATGCCGTGTTGTGTAGTCATTGTCTACTTGTCAAAATCAAAAACAAAAACAAACAACAAAAACCCAAGAAACACCCACACATAGATACACATAACCTTTAAAGAACAATTAAGTAAAAAAACAATGAATCATAGCAAGATAGATTATTTACTACTCTTTTGATACATGTTGAAACTACTGTTCGTTAAATTGCTCATGTGTTAAAGATCTAATAGTTTGAAAAAACTTAAATATTAATTCCTTCAGCTAATTGCTAAACTGTAATTTGTTTCCCCATTTATAAAACATACATAACAATTAGAACACTCTCCCCATTGTGTGACCTTACAGAAAATAATTATTATGGAATGTGAGTTTGTGCCTGTAATACATTTACTTTTCAGTGGCCAACTGTCATGGATTGACCCAGAGATTCTCTGGCCTCCCAGAACTGAAAAAAAAATCCAGAGGGTGGAATTGAACTGGACTTCATAAAACACAAAATGGTAAAATAAAAAACTAAACAGGATTAGACAAGTCAGGCAAAATTTTGGAAACCTACAATATATACAAACTTCTGCTTGAAAAGAGATTGAAAGCATTGCCTTGGTTTTTGCCCTACAAAGCATACTGTGCCAGTTTTATTATGCTTTTGTCATGGTTCACCCCAAAACCCCGCTTGCCTTGCCTCTGATCTCCACTGGGGTCGAACTGGAGTGCATGCTCCCGATTCTCCGTTGGGTCATGTGGGACCTGAGGAACAATCTGGCGCTATGCTCAATAGCATGAAATCTAATGAACTGATTGAACACAGCTGCTGTGGACTGTATATAAGCTTGGTAGTAAGTTATGCTCGTTGTGTAGTGTTGACTCGGTTGTGTCCCGGCATGTTGTGCGCACCTACCGGCATGGTTTACATCCAAGTGGATTGCCTGCATGTTTCGCGTCCCGTCCGCAATGGAATACCTGTGGGTTTCGACCCCGTCTGTGTAGGACCTCCAGACGGAATAAGCTTTCTGCTACCTGTAGCCTCGCACTAGCTTCACGTTAGCCCCACTAGCTTTGTGTTTGGTTCATGTCACGTCTAAGCATCTCAGCATTCTTTTTGTTTATGTCTGCAAACTTCGACCGTCCGTTACTTCGAGCCACGCTTGTGCGTATCTTCGTGTCTTTTGTTTTCCGTTAGACACTTTCTGTTAGCTGTGTTGCCCATTGTTTGGTGGACTTTTGTTTATTGGACTTCTTTGTTAATAAACTTTTATTTTGAGTGGAACCTGTGCTCGTCTCTTCAGTTCCTACGCACACGTAAAAGCCTTATTGTTGAAGTTGCAATTGCCAAATAATAATTTTTTAAAAATCTAAGGCAAAGACTCAGTACCTACTGTATTAAGACTGTTAAGTTTAGGATTACAAAAATAAGCAATTATTAAATTAATAGTTTTATTTATATAATGCCTTGAGGCCAACTTAAGGTCACTTTACAATTGGCCATACAAAACTGAAAGACAAAAACCCTCATGAACACCATATATGTTCATTATAGCATTCAGCTGTATATGTAAAGTGACAATTATGAGCAGTACACAAAATTAAGGTCTGATAAATTACTGTAGTATACTAAATGTTTGTAGTAAGTCATAGTACAGGCCCAAACCATGATACTACCACCACCATGTTTCACAGATGGGATAAGGTTCTTATGCTGGAATGCAGTGATTTCCTTTCTCCAAACATAACGCTTTTCTTTTAAACCAAAAAGTTCTATTTTGGTCTCATCCGTCCACAAAACATTCTTCCAATAGCCTTCTGACTTGTCCACGTGATCTTTCGCAAACTGCAGACGAGCAGAATTGTTCTTTTTGGAGAGCAGTGGCTTTCTCCTTGCAACCCTGCCATGCACACCATTGTTGTTCAGTGTTCTTGTGGTGATGGACTCATGAACATTAACATTAGCCAATGTGAGAGAGGCCTTCAGTTGCTTTTCCTCAGTTGAATTTCCTCCATTTGTACACAATCTGTCTGACTGTGGATTGGTAGAGTCCAAACTCTTTAGATATGGTTTTTGTAACCTTTTCCAGCCTGATGAGCTCTTTGTCTGAGGTCCTCAGAATCTCCTCTGTTCGTGCCATGATACACTTCCACAAACGTGTTGCGAAGAGCAGACTTCGATAGATCCCTGTTCTGTAAATAAAACAGGGTGCCCACTCACACCTGACTGTCATCACATTGATTGAAAACACCTGACTCTAATTTCACCTTCAAATTAACTGCTAATCCTAAAGGTTTACATACTTTTACCACTCACTAATATGTAATACTGTGTAAATTTTCCTCGATAAACAAATGACCAAGTATAATATTTTTGGCTCATTTGTTTACCTGGGTTCTCTTTATCTACTTTTAGGACTTTTGTGAAAATCTGATGATGTTTTATGTCACATTTATGCAGAAATATAGAAAATTCTAAAGGGTTCACAAATTTTCATGGACCACTGTATATGAACTGTATATCTGCAATTAGTCCTAGTATATTAGTCCTGTAAAGATGTACACCAATGAGCCAAAACATTATTGCCACTTACAGAATAAATAACATTGACTATTTGGTTGCAAATGAACATGTCAGGATCTAGGATATATTAATAATTAAGCAACCAGCTGATTTGCCAGTAAAGACATGATCGAAGGTCTGAATCATTATGGCCAGGCGACTGGGTTGAAGTATTTATGAAGCTGCTAAGCTTGTGGTGTGTACTGTATTCTGTAAAAATCTAGTCTAAGTCTAAAAATAATGACATCCAAATCATGGGCATTAGTATGGAGTTTGCCCCCACATTTGTTCTTCTAAGAGGGCTTTCCACTAGATTTTGAAACATGACTGTGAGGTCGGCTTCTGATGTTAGACAATAAGTCCTGGCTCACTGTTGGCATTCCAGTGCATTTTCAGTGTGACTGAGTTGAGGTCAAGGTTCTGTCCAAGCCATCCAAGTTCTCAATCAAAACTGGCAAAGCACTTCTCTATGGACTTTGTTTTAGGACAGCAGGCCAGAAAGTTCATGAACTGACTTGTTGTAAGCAGAAGCCTATAAACGTGTCCTATTGGGAGACACAGAGGTATTAAGTACAATCCACACTGACACACACTGTTTGTCCATGGAGAATCCACAAATGTATACTTTATATTATGAATGTGCTACAGGTGAATGAAACAGCAGAGGTCAATAATTAGAAGGGGGTGTCCACAAACATTTTGCTACAAAGTTATAAGGCTATACGTTATAATAATACATGCAGATATCCTTCCTGCAAACATTGTGACAATGACCAGTTAATACTTTCATAACTGGACTTCACAGTTGACACCCCTTGGTCTTGGGTCTTTGTGGTCTTGGATTCAGCAAAGTAGTCATAACAATGGCCCTAATTAGTAGATAGTAGTCATAGGTATGACAAAAGCAATACAAATGTTGAACCTTCTAGTCAATACCTCAGATTTACATTGATTTAAAAAATGTACACGTATGTAAAAACATGGTGAGTTGTTGACCCTCAAAATGTAAGTTGGATAGGCATAACATTTGTTAACACTATATATATATACATATATATATATATATATATGTATATATATATATTCCTCTATCACAGTAAAAATGGCAACAACAAGAAAAATACTAAAAACAATAAAAACATAATAACACCTGTTTTAGTTTATTGGCTATACCTTGATTCAAAAAAAAAAAACCTGATACAATATCAGTTATAGAGCCTTCTTTTTATTTAAGGTTTTGGGTTTGTTCCTTCAGACGCCACGCAGCATCCATGTATTTGGTTATTTCCGAGTTCTGCCTTGGAAAGTTCAGTCTTCTGTCTGAGCGATCTGACACAATCTAAAATGTAAAGGAAGTTCTGTAAGATTAGTAGGATATCTATGTACTGTATATTTCATACACTATATAGACAAAAGTTTCTGGACGCCCAAAAACTGCACCCCAAAACATGGGTTTTAGCATGGAGTTCCTTTCTCCTTTGCTGCTACAACAGGCTTCACTATCCTAAGGATGTCTTCCAGTAGAATGTGAAACATCACTTTGAGGACAGGCACTGATGTTGTACAGTACGCCCTGAATCACAAGCCCCAGTTCCAGTTAATCTCTGAAGCAGTTAAGGTCCAGGCTCAGTGCAAGTCTGCCAAGTTCTCCATCAAAGTTGGCAAACCATTCCTTTATGGACTTTGTTTTAGGACGGAAGGACAGAAAGTTGTTGAACTGACTTTTTAGGGAGGTTGAAACCTATTAAAATGCCATACTGAGAGCCACTGAGGTTTGCAGTATAACCCATTCATAACACTTCTGTTTTTCTATGGAGAGATTATTCTAAAATGCTTCATATTATGAACCTGTTAGCAGTGAGTGTGGCTGAAATAACAAAGAAATCTAATTAAAAGTGGCGTCCACAAACATTTGGCCATATATTGTATCTTACTCAGTACTACAGTACAATACTACAGTAATTAGATGATGATATACACTAGCAAAATTTTGTGTTCTGAAGAACTCTTATCTAAAATGTCAAAGTTTGACCTCTTCAGCTGTGCTTATTCATCTTACTAAAACAGTTTTAATAGACCTACCAGAGGAGTTGAGATCCATCCAATTTCTTGAGCCTCAGTCATGGGATGAGTGTACTTCTTCGTCGGTTCTGAATGTGCTCCATGAATGGTCTTTAGAAAAGCAGCTGATGAGGAAAAAATATAATTACAATAGTTCAGGGTAATTATCTATAATCTGTATTTTAATGCTTTAACACAGTGGTCGTATTTTAGATGTAAAACTTACAATAATGGACCAAACTGAAATCAAATGTTTGTGTGTTTTCATTTTCAATAAA
This sequence comes from Ancistrus triradiatus, assembly GCA_025084515.1. Taxonomy (NCBI): domain Eukaryota; kingdom Metazoa; phylum Chordata; class Actinopteri; order Siluriformes; family Loricariidae; genus Ancistrus; species Ancistrus triradiatus. The sequence continues at coordinate 64,400 of JAJAGP010000692.1, read as the reverse complement.
ATGGTAAATATTATCTGCCGTATGTAACAGCAATAAACCACCCTCCTCACACAGAGGAATCTGATGGTTCCAAATTTCATGTCAAAACTCACTCAGGGAGTAGTGTGGCACACAACGTTATGACATTAGTTGACAATGTGTCTGAATAAACGGTTTCAGAACCATTCAAAACTGCTGACTTTATATTCATATTCAGCCCTTCTAGCTGTGCCTGACAATATGACTATATAATGACACTTTAATGCAACAAAAATACATGCAATGCATATTTAATAATGACTGTGCTTGCTAAATGTTTGCATCTTTACCCCTATGAAATGACTACAGTGTAATGTAAATTCCCTTTGAAAATACATACGGTCTTCCTCTGCCTCTTCATGCATCTTCCTTGACATGGGTTTATCAGGTAAAATGTGCACTGAAAGGAAGTGTGAATTCGGCATTATTGTAAATACGTTTTAAATCTTCAGCACTATAAGTGACTTATACAGCAAATAAATGAAGTTTATCTTAATATGTTGACAATTTAATTAAAAATGTTAACATATTATTAATATTTGTGTATTAAAACGAACATTATCATGACCACAATTTTATATAAATTAGTATTATTTTTCATAATGTCACACTTTAGTCAATATGAATATATTCTGAATCTAAGAAATGTGATGGTTTTCAGTATTATACAAGTAATTAAAACTATAAAACCAACACACAAAACAAACAAAACAAAATAAAACAAACAAAACCAAAGTGAGGCCCAGCAAAAAGTAGGAAAACTATTTTTTAAAGAGCCAAATATTTGTGTGTGTGTGTGTGTGTGTGTGTGTGTGTACTTCTCTTGCTATACTGGTGAGGACCAAATGTCCTTATGATGTTAGGAAATCTGGCAAGTGAGAGGACCATTTTGCGGGTCCACACTTCTTTAATTGTGTTTTTTTGTTTGTTTTTTACAAAAATTACATTTTTTAAACTAAAAGAGCCAAAAGATTTGATTTATTTTACTGAGTTTAAGGTTAGGGTTAGGGTTAGGCGTAGTATACATCTGCTACATAGTCATGTAGTCCTTCATTGTCAATTATGTCAATGGACAGTCCTCACAAGAATAGCAAGAAAAACGTGTGTGTGTGTGTGTGTGTGTGTGTGTGTGTGTGTGTGTGTGTGTGTGTGTGTGTGTGTGTGTGTGTGTGTGTGAACAAATAAGCTGCTCATGCAATTAAAGGCATCAGGTAAGTCAAAGAAACGTGCAGAGGAAATACATTTACGGACCTATACACTTTACAAAAGACATTCTGGGTGTCCCATATATCCATCATTGTAGGATTAAAGAATATGGTTCTATTTATAATACAAATAATAATAAACACGAGCAAGAAGAACGAATAGTATAGGCCTACTCAAAGTGAACTACCACCACAACAACAGCGTCCCTGTAGCTATGAGACCGATCCACCTAAAGGTAGGCAAACTTCTTGAATTACTGAATAGATAAGCTAACTGGATGTTGTGACCCATCATGGCGATAACCTGGATGTAGATTTGGATGCAATAGCTAGTTGTAGATCTCTACTCACGCTTTTTGAAGGGATTAATTCTGAAGTCGGTGTAAAGTTTCTGACATCGCTGTTCTTTCTTGATAGTCTCCACGTGAATAGCATTTTGGTGAACCATGTCCCCTGGGTCTTTCTCTTTAACCCGCGCCGACATACTTATGAATTAATATGTTCTTATTACACAGTAATTCTTTCGTATTTTAAGTTAATACATTGTCGCGATTTCATATAACTGACTTGCCCCGCTGTCTTGTTGCCTGACAACCGCAAACAAACTGTTTATGACCGGCTTTTTATTTATATTTCCACGAGATGGCGCAGTAGTCTCATTTATATCGTAATGACTTAGGAGTCACAGCTCGAATACAGCAGCCTACTTGTATACTGAACATGGTACTACTTAGTGATGGGAATTCTGGCTCTTTTCAGAGAGCCGGCTCTTTTGCCTCGGCTCACTAAAAAGAGCCGGCTCTTTTGGCTCCCAAGTGGCTCTTTAGATTTTTTGTAGCTTAATTTATTACCAAATTATGTGTAAAATGAATTACTAATGTAAAAACACATAATATCAAATGTTTGTTATTATTATTATGGTTTTTATTTATATACTCACAATGGAACACAGTAAAATAAAATACAAAAACGAAGACCCATCTCAATTACAGGTCCAATCTGGTCTCAGGTCTCTGATTATGTGTATTTTTTGTAAATTTGCAACTATATACAGGGAAACAAGACATCATAAACAAAACAAAATAGAAATAAAAATGTGCAAAAAAAGAAAAAGCAGCATCCAGGTTACAGTTTTTAATGAAGATTGGTATTTAAAAAAACTAAGGATCTCATCTTTGAGGGGTTGATCCTGCTTCTCCTTTCTGTTATGATCTGACCTGTGTTAGACTGAGGGGAATTTATATATATATATATATATATATATATATATATATATATATGTGTGTGTGTGTGTGTGTGTGTGTGTGTGTGTGTGTGTCGGAATGTACAATAAATTAAAAAAATATATAAATCGGCTCACAATCAGGAACCGGCTCCAGTCGTTCATGTCAAAGAGCCGGCTCTTAGAGTCGGATCGGTCGCGAACGACACATCACTACTACAGTTCCCCAGTGTGCTCTCTACTACATGCTGCGCCATATTATACTCCATACTTCGTATTATTCCTGGCAGTAGTATGCAAAGTATGTTACCAGAAATGTTTACTCTACTTAAGTTTACATTTTAAAGTAGTAAACGTTTGGTAACCGATGATAAAACGACACCAAGAAAGCCCAAACTGTTGAATCAAACTTCACCGTTTTATGAAGTGCATACTTGTATACTATTTAGCCACTGCACTAATATATTCGGTGTACAACATACCTGCTGCAGTAAATGATTTCACTTTAACACCAAAACACTTCCAATAACTGCTGCAGTGACTATAACTGTTACAGCTAAGCCAACCCTGTCTTATTCTTTCATTGACACTCTTATTCTCAAAGTGCTAAATGTTTCTAAAGTTTAATATGTTTTATTAAACGCAACATTGATATTCAACTCTACAGGGACTCAAAGTTAAGCCTGGATTTATCCAGAGGTTGGAAACTTTGTTCTTCCAAGGTATCCTTTTTATGCTTCTCAGAGAGTTTTTCCTTGCCACTGCAGCCTTGGGCTTGCTCACAGCAGATAGATTCATGTAGGGCCTGTATTAGTCCATGATCTACACCGAAATAAGGAGCAAACTCAAACATCTTATTCAGATTTCAGTTTACAACCTTGACACCCTGGTTAATAATTGCACTGCAATATTGTACATTTAGTTTGGTGTGCTTTGAAACCAATGTTTGATATGGGCACTTCACCATGCCAGATCTTTCTGAGAATATTGTAATTACGGAATTCCACACAGTTGAATTAATAATTTGCATTCATTATGTATAGTATACGTATAAGTATAAAAGTTGTTGTCCACAAAGTGTGAGTATTACATGCTTTCATAATAGTGAATAATGGTGTTAAGATGAGTTATTGGTTGTTACATCTGTAATAATCTAAGGTAGAGTAATCTTTACAGAACCATTAAAAACCTTTACATACATGGGACACAGTGGTGTTAGCATTGTCACCTCACAGCTCCAAAGTCTCACTTTCATGTGCTGGCGTTTGCATATTCTCCCTATGCTATTTCTCAACCCCATAAGCAAAAATTGAAAACCCCTTGAGCTCTGAGGCCCCCAGAGCTAAATTTCAAGTGTCATAGCTAAGGGTCTGAATACTTATGTCCATGTGAACTTTTATCACATTCAACATTCATTCACTTTCTCATCCACTTAATCCTGAACGAGGTTGCAGGAGAGCTGGTGCCTAGTCAGCAGCATAGGGTGCAAGGCAGATAACAACCCTAGACAGGGTGCCAACCCATTGTAAGGCACATACACTCACAAACTCATATGCACCCTCAAACACTAGGGGCACATTTAGAGACACCAATTAACCTAAAGAAAACCCACATGGACAGGAAATGTAGACTCAACACAGAAAAGACCCAGACTGCTCCACTTGGGGACTGAACCCAGGACCTTCTCGCTGTGAGGTGACAGTGTTACCCACCGAGCCACTGTGCTACCATGTGAATTTACATTTTCCTTTTTAATAAATGTACAAAATTTCTAACATTCTGTTTTCACTTTCACATTATGGGATATTGAGTGCAGACTGATGGGGGGAAAACTTGATGTCTTTATTTCTAGCACAAGGCCTCAACATAACAAAATGTGAATAAAGTAAAAGTGTTGGAAGACTTTCCGAATGCATTGTGTATAGGACAACTGACCCAAACACCATCTAACTAAAACATCGGTAGGGGTTGAAATAGTTGAAAAGCACAAACCGTCATAGAGAACAGGAACAATAAGACTGTTCCTTTTTTTAAATAAAATGTGAAAAGTGCAGTCTCAATCTTCACTTAAATGCTGAGTGAATAGGTGAGTCATATAGTTGTTGTTTGAAGACAGCAAGAGACTCAGCTGTTTGAACATCCAAGTTCATTTCACCACCTGGGTGCCAGTATGCAGAAGAGTCTTGATGCTTCTCTGCCTTTGATCTTGAGTGGTGGGTCCAGTTGAGCCAAGCCTGAGTCTCGAAGGGGGTTTGATTAAAGATTTCAGCTAGGAAGGCACTGATTCATTTTTGGCTTTGTAGGTGAGCTACAGGGAGCTATAGTGAAACAAGTACAGCAGTGGGGTGACGTGAGAAAACTTTGGAAACTTATAAATCAGATGTGCGGCTGCATTCGTAATCAGTTGCAGGGGTCTGATTGTACACATGCACACAGAGAGAAAGATACAAAGAACGTGAAAATAAAGTAAAAGGAAGCAGGGTAGGAAGAAGGACCAACATGAGTGCAGCAGAAAAACTAAGAATGTGAACAAGAAGTAAAGATGGACAGAGAAGGTGACAATGACTGGCAATGTAAGAACATGCCAGTCACATTAAACAGAACAAGGCCTGGAAGTGCACACACACTCACTGAGCCCCTCTTTACTCTCAATACAGCCTCAATCCTTTGTGGCAGGAATTACACAAGATGTTAGCAACATTGCTTTGAGATTCTGCTCCATATTGCCATGTTTGCATCAGGCAAATTCCTGCAGATTGTAGATTTTACCTATTTGGATGGCATAGGCAAAATATTACTTGATTTATATCATATTTTATTTAATAATTTGTACAGATTCCTGTGTTAATTGGTTATTTCCGTACTGGCAGTGGATTATTGTTTTGTTGTACTCTAGAGCAGTACGTTTGCTTCTTCTGCCCAATTGGTCACACAAGCCAATCAGTACTGCAGATCCATGGGCAGAGATGGGAGTTAAAGAGTAGCCAAGGTTTGTCATCCACTCAAAGGCTCACTACCTTACCAGATGAGTTTGTTAGCTCATGTTTGAATGAGAGACTGTTCTAACAGTGTGTATGACTTTTCGCTACTTCTAACGAGCTGTAAATGGTGTTCGTAAGTTTTTGTGCCTGTCCTATTGTATATAATACTCCTTTGTTTGTCCCCCACTTCCTGAATATTCTCTATCACCTATTCCTATATAAACTGTTTCACCTGTACTCATTGAGTCTCTGTTTCATCCATCAATCCATTTTTGTCTTTCGTCAAACAAAAGTATCAGTCGTTTCAATCACTCGTCGTGTTACTTGTGTTTTCAGCCTTATCTCTGCATTTACGTACTGTTTGCACACAGTTTTCTTGTGAAAATACTCCTTATCTTTACATTATAGTAGCCTAAAAAGACCATGTAATTATTGTAATGTCTGGTCAACGTCCATTTTGGTCAACATCATGTTTCAAAGAATGTAATGCGGATGTTAAACTGTCAATGACTGTAACATATAGGGAGTTTGTCTTTGCCTCTAGACTTGCTCAGCTCCATTGTAAAAAGGGCTATATAAATACATTTTACTTGACCCTATATCATCAGAGTTGGATGAGACCAGAGGTGGCTGTCACTGCTTATGTTTGCCTTATATTTTTTAATCAAATTACTTTGGCTTCTGAGGACCTGGCAGCATACTTGAGAATTGAGCAGATGGACATCTTTGGTGTACTGGGAATACTTGCTTTGTTCACGTACAGCATACTGCATACCACTTTCGTAAACATAGTGTTTTCAAATATAGGTTACATATACCTTTCCACCTGCCAAGTAAGCCCAAATGTAGCTAAAATACTGTGAAAATCTGTCCATTTGCATATAGACATACATGAAACATCAATTTTGATACAAAGCACTTTTCAAGGGCGAGGAGCTCTAAATTGTATTTCAGACAAAATGAAAAACAAAGAACAGAAAGATCACTACAGGCCAACTCTGGCTTTCTTTCACATCTCTCTTTTTTATTTCTTCTCTTTACTCTTGATCCAATTCCCTCTTCCCACAAGTCTTACTCAATTTTATCTCCCTGTTTTTCCCATTGTCTCTCTAAAGCAATTATTTTATACCCCCAGGACTTACTGGAGCAGATCAGCTGGTGTATCATCTGTTTGTGTGGGAAAAACAAAAGAATAAATGTGTTTAAGACAATGTGGAAGACAAACCAATTGAAGGAGATGTCTCAAAGTTGAGTCGCTGATTGGGAAAGGGTTAATGTCCCAAACGGATGCTGTTCACTCATATATCTCCTGACAGGTCAACTGTTTGTGAAGTAATCTGAGTGGAAACTTGTCATCTGCTAAAGCCTTCAGGCAGTGTGTGTGTGTGGGGCTTGAAAATGTCATGTTCCATTACTCAGTAAGGACCAAACCACAATGTCCTGCCATGTTAGAATCAAAGCATTATTTTAAAATGTGCTTTATATTTACTGCCGCTCCGTTGTAAAAGTTTTACATCTTAAAGCAGTTTTGGCAACTTAGTAGCTATGCTCCCTAAAGAGTAGTTTCTTACAGTATGCTTGTCCCTGTAGTGCCTTTATCAAACTAAAAACACATAACTCCCTTGCTTTAAGAATGCAACAATGTAATAGTAAAATATCATTTCCAAAAATGTTTTAAAATACTGGCTGGATTTATTGGATACATTTGTCAACTGAAGTACAAGTTATTTTCATAAACCCATATTCATATAAATCAAGTTTCCATAAATATAATAAATCAATCAGTTTAATCAGATGTAGGGTTATTAATTAATTAATTACATTTACATTTACAGCATTTAGCAGACGCCCTTATCCAGAGCGACTTACAATTTATACAATCTTACAATTCAAGCAATTGTGGGTTAAGGGTCTTGCTCAAGGACCCAACAGTGGCAGCTTGGCAGAGGCGGGATTTGAACCCTGGACCTTCTGGTCCAGAGTCCAGTACCTTAACCGCTAGGCCACCACAGTCCCTAATTAATTTTTTTGCTTTACATTTAGTTTGGCAGTTTAATAATGTAATAATTTAATACATTTTTCTGTAAAAAATGTATTCAATTGACCCAATATCATAGAATCATTTAAGAATCTTAAAAACAATACATTATACATGTTTAATAGCTTATTCACTCTCCAGTTTGCTCCAGTGGCCATTAATATGCTAACTTTCCAATATCTTGGATAACTTCAGTATCCAGTAATAAATTATCAAGTTGGACAACCCTGCCTGTTTAGAAAAAAATGGCTGACTCGTAATTCTACGTGGAAAAATGTCAATGCCATCATGATGGAACAGGCAGAAATTTTATCCAGTTGTAGAGACTTATACAGTGGTGCTTGAAAGTTTGTGAACCCTTTAGAATTTTCTATATTTCTGCATAAATATGACCTAAAACTTCATCAGATTTTCACACAAGTCCTAAAAGTAGATAAAGAGAGCACAATTAAACACATGAGACAAAAATATTATACTTTGGTAATTTATTACTTGAGGAAAGAGATCCAATATTACATATTATCATCTGTTTTAGGCCCAGATGCAGCAAAAGAGGCCCAAACCATGATACTACCACCACCATGTTTCACAGATGGGATAAGGTTCTTATGCTGGAATGCAGTGTTTTCCTTTCTCCAAACATAACACTTTCTTTTAAACCAAAAAGTTCTATTTTGGGTCTCATCGTCCACAAAACATTCTTCCAATGGCCTTCTGGCTTGTCCATGTGATCTTTAGCAAACTGCAGACAAGCAGCAATGTTCTCTTTATCGAGCAGTGGCTTTCTCCTTGCAACCCTGCCATCCACACAATTGTTGTTCAGTGTTCTTCTGATGGTGGGACTCATGAACATTAACATTAGCCAATGTGAGAGAGGCTTTCAGTTGCTTAGAAGTTACCCTGGGGTCCTTTGTGACCTCACCATCTATTACACACCTTGCTCTTGGAGTGATCTTTGTTGGTCGACCACTCCTGAGGAGGGTAACAATGGTCTTGAATTTCTTCCATTTGTACCCAATGTCTGACTGTGGATTGTTGGAGTCCAAACTCCTTAGAGATGGTTTTATAACATTTTCCAGCCTGATGAGCATCAACAAAAAAATTTTCTGAGGTCCTCAGAAATCTCCTTTCTTAGTGCCATTATGCACTTCAACAAACATATGTTGTGAAGAGCAGACTTTGATAGATCCCTGTTCTGTAAATAAAACAGGGTGACCCACCTCACACCTGACCCCTGCTGTCCTCCCCCCTCCCATTGATTGTCATCCCAAAACATGCCTGACTCTAATTTCACCTTCATAATTAACTACAATCCTAAAGGTTTACAAACCTTTGCCATCTCCTAATAGTATATTGGTCATTGTCCTCATAAATAAAAGACCAAGGTAATATTTTATTTCTCTTGTTAACCTGGGTTCTCTTTCTCTCCTGTTTTAGTACTTTTTTTGCCACTCACTAATATGTAATATTGGATCATTGTCCTCAATAAATAAATACACGTTAAGGATTTTATGGGGGTGCTCATTTGTTTACAACTGGGTTCCTCTTTATCTTACTTTTGGACTTGTGTGTAAAATCTTATGAGATTTTCAGTCATATTTAATGCAGAAATATAGGAAAATTCTAAAGGTTTCCAAAACCACTGTAATATTATTTGAAATGTTTTAGTTTAGGTAACTTAGTTTAATTCATACATATACAATCTAGGATACTTAAGGATACCTTAAAATCCCAGGGAGCCTAGGGAGGTTGGGTCCCTTTACTGAGTCGTGTTCCTAACAAAGATTTCTTTATCATCCCAGTTAGGGAAGTTTTTCCTTGCCACTGTCATCCACGCTTGCCTGATTTAGGGCCGTGAGCCTAGATAGCTGTGAAAGTTGCATTGATACAATGTAATTGTTGTATAAAGCATTATATAAATCCATTTTGAATTAACTTGATTGCAAACGCTAAATAAGTTGTATGCTAAAGAAATAAGTAAAGGTTTTCACACGAACTAATAGCAGATAGACACCATACCTAATACTATACTCAAATGGCTTCTCACCACCCATACTATCGAATCTTCAGCCTGTATGTGTACAAGCATCCTTAAACGCATACTCAAAGGTTTGAAGTGTGGTGTTGTGTCAATACAGCATGCAAGTGGGAGCGCAAATCGAGACCGCTAGTGAAAAAATGTTTCTTGAGTTAAAGAAGTTTTTTTTCAATTATAAATTCTATAATCAGCATAATTTGAATGAAAAGTTGGCTTTTTTGAGGAAAAACAAAAAAATCCAAATCCCAATTAAAATATAGGAAATATGGAAAAAAAAAAAACCCAGAATGTTCCTTATTTTACAATAATTCTCTAAAGGTACAAGCCTTGGATGGTTTTAAAAGAGGGTCTTTGTAGTTCAAATATAATTATTAATGCTCCAAGGGTCTAACTTTATATGATCCAAGAACCAGCAGCGTAACAGTGTGATAATATGTTGAGGATTACTCAATGCAGAAACTAAGTGATTATTTTAAAACAGCCGAAAATTGCATTAAAGGCTTATCAGACAAAGGTTGAATTTTTTTCTTTATTTTATTACTTAGGTTAGGAAATGGTTTATGGATTGTATTAAATATGTGGGCTTAATCTTATAAGCATTGAACCTGTGAGAAAGTTTGTCAGGTTGAAACATGGAATCCTCAGTGTGTTGGGACAAGCAGTCATCCAAAACCAATCTGTACTCAATCCAAAACATACACAATGCCTACTGACCTGTTATCTTCACACGCATGATGAATCACTATCTCATATGCAAAATGCCCCTATGTGTTTGTATGTGTGCTCAGATAATTCCTGTTATGATATGGACAGGGTTTAACCCTCTTTAACGGTGAGTCTGCCATCATACTGTTGCCCCAGACACAGCTGCTGAGGGGCGACTGAGAAAGCTCAAGTTTGTAGATAAACCTCAGTCACACTGATAGCACTGATAATTCTGAATACAGTCACCAGTTCTGAGCCCAATACACAGGCCACCTAGTCATGGGAAAGTATGTGAGTGTCTGACATTTCAGCACAATATGTGTGAGCAGGTTTATCAGCACAGTCTAGGTCTTATTCATTATGAGTGAGGTAAAATTATTCATTTTATAACATAACAAATAAGGGATAGTGTATTGGGATCTCACAGGGATAACTGGTTATCACACATGCTCAGGTCCAAATCCTTTTGTTTTGTCTTTGTACTGAAGTTGAAGTTCCCATTATCCCTTGAAAGTAATATATATTAACACAAATGATATCTCGATAATGTCTGAGATATTGTCGATAACAGTAATTACACGATAATTTGCATCAAAAATTTGTTTGTAAAAGTCTTACATTGTACTAGTTTGTTCTTGTTAATAGGGTTTTAATTGTTGCTTACTAATGACACGTTGGATAATGATACCTTGGTTGGTTTAGGCCTGTCATGGACAGCTGACTCCTGAAGTTTGTCATAATCTTCATGTTCTGCACGGTGGTTAGTTTGCAGATGGTGAAATATTAGTTAGTTGAGCTGTCTTTAAAGGCAACCGATTTCCAACATAGTTTGCAGATAGCCATCTTTTTAGCAACATCAGTCTTTTCAAAGTCAAACCATCTCCATGCGAGTGAGGATGAGCCACGTTTCGCAGTGGTGGGCAAGATATACAAACCATGTACTTGAGTTAGTAGAGATACCCAAGGTAAAATAATACTCAAGTAAAAACAAAAATATTTGCCTTCAAATGTACTAAAGTATTGAAAGTAAAAGTATCATGATTTACTATTGCTCTAATGTCCTAATATCATTTTTGTTACAACATTCTTCCTTAAACAATTAAATTTAGGTAAAAAAAAGACCCTAGTGTCACTCCTGGTACACCAATCTTTTAATAGAATGCCATTAATTCATCCAGCAGGTCAAAACAAGTTCAAAACAAAGTGTGAGCTATAGCCTGATTGGTGTACTTTTGCTTCTTTCATTTTTTTAAAGTATGTTACCTGTTTTCTGCACACATAAGCTGGACTGTGGACTGTGGTAGCCTAGCGGTTAAGGTACTGGACTATGGACCAGAAGGTCCAGGATTCAAATCCCATCTCTGCCAAGCTGCCACTGTTGGGTCCTTGAGTAAGACCCTTAACCCACAATTGCTTGGATTGTAAGACTGTACCAATTGTAAGTCGCTCTGGATAAGGGCGTCAGCTAAATGCTGTAAATGTAATGTAAATGATAAGCTAAAAGGATCAACATATTTTGCATAATGTTGTGGAGTAAGAAGAAAGATATTGACTTTGAAAAGTAGTGGAGAGTAAAATGTGGGTTAGAGTAAAATGTCCCACAAAATGGAAATACTTCAGTAAAGTAAAGATACACAAAAACTACTCAAGTATAGTAACAAATTACTTTGTTACTGTCCACCACTAACATCTAACAATTAAATCTAACGATGTAGACGTGGTGTCTGTATTTTGTCTTCTGGGGCTGTTTAACATCACTCATGCATTTTTAGATAGAACGCTAGCTTGATTTGTGGTACGGTGAACATCTAGCCAATACTAGCACTGTCTGTCCTGCCTGGTTGCAGGATGCGGTAAATACATGAATTCTTATGGCATTTTCACTGTTTTTTTTTTAAGTGTGTGACATTCTTGTTAATGTCACCTCACACATAGTTAAAACAACAATTAATATTAAACATCCCCTAGTTTGAAGCTTCACACTCATCAGTATGTCTTAATGTGGGGATTATGATATATTTTTCCCTGTAGGCCTTATCTTATAAATTCTCATTAACATTTACACTACATTGAGCCACTAGAGGACAGTAGCTGGCAAACATCAGCTCCCCACTGTCCATTCAAATCATTTCAGTCTAATTTATGCTCATTTAAATGCCACAGACTCATCTTCATTATGCTGTTGCTTCAGTCGAACAAGAAATAGATGATACAACTGTCACATTAGCGAGGATTATTACATAAATGATTTTGTGGACAGTGAAAGGACCATGACCTAGTGATCTGCCGTGCCACAAAATGCATTTACTGATGTAGAGCTGATAAAAATGTGAACGTAATATCCATTCTTTTTCTCATAATTGGGCACCCTCTTGAGCAGTGATTGCTGGAACTATCCAGTTCTAGAATTGAACAGGCATAATTTTCCTCCACAATCATATCATCTCGCTGACTTCTTGGCCTTTAAGTCTTACGAAGCAGTGTAATTCCATTGAAAAAACTACCTGCTTTGCATTATTCATTACAGCTATAGCACTCTCCCTCTTCCTGCTGTTTCACAAGGTCCTATTCACTGTGTTGGAATCCCACATTACATATTAAGGCAACATCAGTGTCATGGTTGTTATAGCCTGATAAACCTTTAGCTTTCAATAAAGTTGAATTTGCTAGGCCCGTGTAAGCAACTGTTTAAAGGAACATAGAGGAAGCACTACGCACATTCCTGCTTCAGGCAAACTGCAGGTTGTTCTCAAATAACACACCTTTACAATTAGGTTGTTAATCTGAGAAGTATGTTACATGGATTAATGTAATTTGAGGCAGTCTCTTTGTAAAGTTCTTTTTACTTTGTGAGAGAATGAGAGAAGTGCTCTTTATTTGCTCACGTGCCTTTTGTAATGTGGGGGTACCCCTTGTCTGCAATGCATTTCCCACAGACCCAGCCCACACCCCATTGAGTGCCAGGGGCATCTGGCAAAGCAGAAACATCCAGGAAATACACCTCCAGAACACATATGATGTGCAACATGAATTTTAAGTGACAGTAAACTGTTCACCCGAACACCCAAAACAGGTGAACTAAGAACCAGAGTGGCTCAGTTGTAAAGCACTGGTTCCCAGTGCAGAACCCCTCTGGTTCCCATATATTCCATAATTTTTTGTTTTTTACATTTACAGCATTTAGCAGACGCAATTATCCAGAGCGATTTACAATTGGTACAATCTTACAATCCAAGCAATTGTGAGTTAAGAGCCTTGCTCAAGGACCCAACAGTGGTAGCTTGGCAGAAATGGAATTTGAACCCTGGACCTTCTGGTCCATAGTCCAGTACCTTACCCGCTAGGCTACCACAGTCCCATATGGTTCATATTCTTCTGTACAGTCCAGGATGGAGGCCCTACACCAAGCGTCCAGATCCTCCTGGCATACTTCAGTTCAGATGTGTGGATTCTTTGTACTGAAAAGTTTGAGTTGAGCTTTGTGTTTCTTAGATGTTCTCGCCAGAGACTCCAGTCTCTTTGCTCTTCTGAGGATGTGAACTGGGTCTTTGTGTAGGCTCACGTTACAAATATTTGTACTCTTGATTATTTTTAATAAGGAAAGTGCTATTATTAAATAGTGTACAATATAGACTGTATACAGTTGCATATTTGTATGATACAGTATTCAAATATGTTGTGCATCTGCGATGTAACTACTCAACTTCCATATCCACTTAATCTGGTTAGTCAGGACTAACTGGTATCAAATCCCGCAAGACTATCCCAAGGAACACTCACACATACACACGCAGTTATTCACAATATTTTTGGGTGCCAATGAATTAAAACATGTCTTAATTCAGAAAACCCACGCAGAAACAGAGAGTATGCAAACCATATGCAGACAGTGGCTGGGCCAGACTTGAACCTGAGTTTCTGGAGCTATGAGGTGACAGCTGTAACCACTGTGCTGCCGAGTTCATTGTGCTATTTCAGTAAATCCAAGTTCTTTCTATCCTTTGGTCTTTTACAAATGATGGTTAAAATTGAATCCTATAACAATATTTGAACAAGGAGTTGGACTTGAGGTCAGATTCTGATTCCAGAACAGCTTTTTAAAAGTTTTAAAATTATACCTTTAACGTTCTGAATGGTTTCTTGTGGGTTGCTGGATCATTTTTTAAGGAAGAAGTCTTGCAGTTTGTTGAGGAATGGATGTGGTGGATACCTACTTAATATTCTATGCTTTGAAACACTTTTATTTTCCATTTAGCATGGCCTGCTAATGGCAGTTTTTATGGCTCAGTAATGTTTAAATCTAGTAGTTAGGAACACCATGAAATGTGCTTGTGTTTATCAAACTTCTTGAATAATAATAGCAGTATATATGGGAGCAATATCATCCTGGAATATGGGAACATTATCCATATAGATCGTCCACCATACTTAATAGTTGCCAAATATTTTAATTTGAAGGCATTCTGCAGCAGGTGCCATGGTGGTTCTGTGGGTGGCATTGTTGCCTCACAGTAAGCAGGTTCTGGGTCCTTTCTGTGTGGAGTCTGCATGTCCTCCCTATGTCTGTGTGGAATTACTCCAGGTACAGTCCAAAGACATGCATTAGGTTAATTGATTATGCTAAGTTCGCCTAATCTGAGTGTATATATGAGTAGTTTCGATGTAACCTTGTGTGTTGATGTAACCTTGAGTCTGTGGTTAAAATGATGATGAAAGCGACGTTAATAAACCAAACAAACAAGCATTCTTTGGCTTCCTTCAAATAAATCCATTCAGATGAAGGATGTGTGGTCAAAGTTAATCCATTGGACCACATTAGGAATCCTTTGCTCATAGGTCCAGGTTTTGTGCTCTGTATAAGTTGTGTTTTAAGCATATACATACATGTTAAACCCAAGGTTTATGAAATGCAGTCCTGCTATAAAATCCAGCTTTATGAATCTGTTTATCTGTGCTATATTTCTACCACAAATTTGGCATTTCTGGATGCAGATTTTAAACACAAAGTTTTTTGCAGGTTGAGAAATAAAATAGCACACTGTTACGTTTAAGAGCCTAAACATTGTACTGCACTCAGTTTGTCTCTGTAACTGGTTTTGCCTAATGTGTAACCAATCATCTACAGTACAATCAACTGTTGCCAGAAGGAAACTTTGTTACCTCTGCCTTAAACAGATCATAAAAAACAGTTCCGGAATAAAAAATAAACTCTTAGGTGTCCCATGATTTGTTTTTTTGAATCTCACGTATTAAAGAGATAATGTCATTATTAGTTTACATTTACATTTACCAGACGCTCTTATCCAGAGTGAATTACAAGTGCTTGGTCTTACAATCCAAGCAATTGTGGGTTAAGGGTCTTGCTCAAGGACCCAACAGTGGCAGCTTGGCAGAAGTGGGATTTGAACCCTGGACCTTCTGGTCCATAGGCAAGTACCTTACCCGCTAGGCTACCACAGTCCCGTTCTCTTGTATAGCTTGTTTAATACATGCTGTTATGTGACAATCAAAAAATAACAACAACTCACATGTAGTCATGTTTACTTACTGTGATTTAGCCACTTTAAATTCAAAGATCTTTACTGATGTGGGGCTTCAGTTATTTTGACCACGTGTATACAGTATGCTCATTAAGGGAAATGCATATTGTATTGCACAGTAAGTCTTCAGCTCTTGCACATGGAGAATAACATGTCAGGTTGTGAAAGGCATGACCTGTCAGGATAACGATATAGAGTTGGATCAAAGGCAGATTTCTGCCCAAATTTGCTCACTTCTGGAATACTACAGCAAAAAAACATCATCTGAGTATCTGACATTCTGGAAGCACAGCGGTAAGATGATCATTTAGACTAATTATGCTGACATTTGTTAAGGTATGTTTGCATCCTTGCCTTGATTTTATTTGGCACTGTTCTTTATAGAAAAGGTTTATCTGATTGGCTTTGAGCACTGTCTGGCTCTTACAAGCTTATCAAATATCTCTGAGACTCCCTTCAGCAACTACATATAAATGAACATGATTCATCAGTTACATGCAAACCTGTGAGTCAAAGGGGTGATATCCCATAAGTTCGCTGTTTCCACTGGCCCAAAAACTGAATGAATGTCACTACAGCAGCTGCCACTGGTGTCCCAGATTGCAGGGTTCACTACTCATGTCACATTCCTCCGTAAAGTGGCTTTTGTTTGGGGAAAGAATCTACCGCAGTTAGGGTCACGCGGGAATGCAGTGTGAATGAGGCACGCCTTTGACAGGTGAAAAAAGATGAGGATGAGAGTCACTGAAAGTGAAAAGGCCATTGAATCCACTAGCATTGACAGCATTCTCTGTTTTCTGCATGGAGGATTTGACCACATTTCACTCCTGAAAGCCTTCTTATCAGATAGTTCTGCCTTACTGAGTTTTTATATAGCAGTGAATGTCAGTGGACACAATAATTGGCATGTCCAACACACTGACACACTCCTGTTCATTTCTACGTTAAGAACTTTCAGAAAACTGTATCTGTTTGTGGGGCAATCACTTGTCACCTGGATATTCCCTTAAGGATATATGTTGTACCTTTTCTATCTTTACTATCTTTCACTCGAGAAAGTGGGGATAGAGTGTTTCCACAAGACATAAAATAAAGTTATTGCACATGTCCATTCCTAAAACAATTCCAGTGGTTGTATTTATGAACTTAAAACTTTCAAAACTAAATGAACACAGTGGTGCTTTTATAAATTAAAACATATAATATGTGAACCTTTTAAAATTTTCTATTTTTCTGCATAAATATGACCTAGAACATTATCAGATTTTCACACAAATCCTGAAAGTACATAAAGAGAATATAGTTAAACAAATGAGACAATAATATTCTACTTCGTCATTTATTTATTGAAGAAAATGATCCAATATTACATATTAGTGAGTGGCAAAAGTATGTGAACCCCTATAAAGTATAGGTGAATTATTATATCACAGGTGACTTATAACCATTGCTTTAACATTAAATACATTTCCATTTGTTTATTTGTGTAACGTTTCATATAAACTGACTTACCTGAGAATATAACACGTGTTACAGATATTGGAGTTGCTACTGAAGATTCAGTCACCTAAGCTTTACTATAGCAATCCAAGTCTTTTACTGTGTATTGATTTTTGGAAACACTACTTTCTGAAAGCAAACTGTAGCTGGCCTGAGGAACATCCGACAACTGAACAACATGGTCCTAATTACATTTTTACATACTATCATTATTTCTGGCTTCCGGTCTCATAAAACATGTAGGAGATGTAAATTATTGTTCTTCATTATTGTTTTGAACTGTAAACTAGATATGTCTTAGGAACAGCAGCATTTCCTCCTGTACTCCATGAATATTTGAAACGGTCTATGGTCTTACCAAATCACATGTTGTCTGTTTATGTCACAGAATGTCTGTTGATATTCGAATTGACACAACAAAGCAGACTTGAATATATTTCCGAATGTAAGTTTAATGAACTAGTAACAAGAAAATTCTGAGACCTTACAAAACAGTGGATCATCTGGAAAGAGGCCTACAGTCTTTTACATGCACAGTTAAAATTCATATACAACAAATTTACTCCCTGCAGAAGTTATTTTCCTTGTCATTGACTGGGGTGCTCAAATCTAATTTATGCACCGCTTTTGGATAACTGAATGTACATTTAGATCTCAGTTAACAAATGTGTCACAAATATTTGTGAAATGTTTCCTATGTAAAATAGCTTACAAATTGATTTATTGACTCACATTCAAACACTCTAACCTCTGTGGACATCTTTAAGATCAGCATTACTGACAGTCTGAGAGAACTGTGACTTTTTGATCTTACCTGAGATCAAAAGCTGGCAAAATTTAATTGCCTCAGTATTTTCAAAATGTGGATGGACAAGCCGATCCTCCCACACAGGCTGACGAGCCAGCTAAATGTCACATCTGTCCTCAACTACCACTTACCAGCAATGACAAAAGAGGGATTGAGTTACCGTGGAGAAGCCCAGCAATGTTTGCAAAGTATCAACTGGGATTTGAGCCTGCTAGGGCCTTGTTCCAGAAGCTAGACTGGGAGTTTGTTTTCCATGAAGGAAAATGAAGAGAAGGACCAGAGCTCAAAAAATTAGTTGAGAGAGTGAAACTAGCGGGAGGTTATCCATTTTGTTTTGTACATCTTGCTGGGGAATGTGAGTATCTATCAAATGAATGATAATTTAATTGTGTTTTAATGATTTCTGTTGTAGCTCAACAAAGTTAATCAAACCTGGCAGGGTTTCTAATATTAGATAGCACAATATACAGGTGAAAAATCAATATTATCTGAGTGTGTTTACATGAAGAGGTGTAAGAGGAACCGAGCCAGTGCGGTCATGATGAAATTGCTGCCATGGGATCATAAAATTGAGACTGATGAGCTCATTAAGTTCAGAGACACTCAAAGATAGCCCATTAAACCTTTACAAGGAGCTGCTCACCTCACAGGCCGTTCTCCACAGCCTCCCACAGGCTCTCTGTCATACTATAAATAAATTACAGCACGTTTTCTTTCTTATCGCTGAGAGGAATTTGTTATGTATTTCAGTTTGCTTAACTCACACCATCAGTCACATTTCAAAGTGAAACCCATTTGACTACAGAGACCAGTGTCAGTTTAAAAGTTGTAAAATAGTTTCTCTCTTATTGTCTTCTTTATTGGCCTTTTTAGTTTTACAGAGAAATCCCATGAAGGCACTTTGTTATGTTATCATTAGCCTGGCATGTGATGTCAAAATCACTCAGCACTAAATTAATGGATCTCTCCTCATTTTGCTGGATGTCAGAGGCAAAATGGCTGAATAATGTATAGCTCATCTGTGAAGCGGGAATTGAAAGTGATGGAGTGTGTCCACTCAAGTTCTGTTCAAGCAACAAGCGGTTGCTGAAGCCAGAAACACTGGATACCTCTGATCGTCTGCCAGTGTTATGTCATCACACACCTGCTCATCGTGTCTGAAACCCTGCTGTAAATCTGTTGATCCAAACTCAATGCTGTACCATGGTATATAGAATCCAATTCAACGAAAGAATTTGATGTCGATTGATGAAAGAGTTCCTATAAAAATTCAGTATTTTCCCCAGTTATGTGTACATAAATTTTGTACAACCTTAAAGTCACAAGTACACACACAGACGAGAGGAAAACATTACGAACACCTGGCCCACAATGACATTTAGGAAGTCAACATGTGTTTAATTGAATCTATGTGGTAGCACAGTGGTTAAGGCACTGGATGGTGGACCAGAAGGTCCAGGGCTCAAATCCCAAAACTGTTGGCTCCCTGAGCAAGGCTGTTAAACCACAATTGCTTAGATTGTAAAACTGTTTAGATGTAAGTTGCTTTGAACAGGGCGTCTGCTAAATGTAAATGTTCAGCCCCAAGGTTTCCCAGCAGGACATTACCCAGATCATAAAACTCAAGTTCTGACTCAAGTTCTGACATTCATGTGTATGCAATTTCAGTGGTGTGCAGGAGTTAGCAAGGCTAGCATTGTGACTGGTCTGCGGCTAGGCAGCCTCATATTCAGCAGGATATGAAGCACCGCGTGTTGGGGCACATTGCTTCTCACACATTGCTAGGTACGCATAACATACAGTGCATTCAGAAAGTCTTCACAGCCTTTCACTTTTTCACATTTTGTTATGTTGAGGCCTTGTGCTAAAATAAAAAAATATATATCAAGGCCCCCATCAATCAGCACTCAATACGCCATAATGAGAAAGTACAAACATAATTTTAGACATGTTTGCAAATTTATTAAAAAGGAAAAACTAAAATTTCCCATGGACATTGAAATTTAGCTCTTGGGGCCTCCGATTTCTCATAATCATCTTTGAGATGTTACTACACCTTGATTGGAGTTCACCTGTGGTAAATTCAGTTGATTGTACATGATTTGGAAAGAGCAAAAACCAAGCCATGAGGACAAAGAACTGCCTGTAGAGCTCAGAGACAGGATTGTGTGAAGGCACAACTCTAGAGAAAGCTACCAAAAAAATTTTTTGCTGCACTGAAAGTTCCCAAGAATACAGTTTGAAAAAACCAGAACTCTTCCTAGAGCGGGTCATGCACCAAACTAAGTAATCAGGGGAAGGGGCCTTGGTAAGAGAGATGACCAAGAACCCATTGGGCTGAGCTCCAAAGAGCCTATGTATAGATGGGAGAAACTTCCAGAAGGTCAACCATCACTGCAGCACTCCATCTTATCCAGAGCATTTGGGATCTCAGACTGGGCCAAAGGTTCTTCTTCCAACAAAAAATATGGGGTATTATGGGGTATTGAGTGCAGAATGATGGGGAAAAACCTTTTTTTTTTCTTTTTCATTTTAGCACAAAGCCACAACATAACAACATGTGAAAAAGTGAAAGGGTCTGAAGACTTTTCGAACTCACTGTATATTTCAAATATCTGTGACCCAGTAGCCCTTCTTTCAGCTTGGACCAGACAAGAAGAATTCATTGCCCTCAATTAACTTTGGATGCTCAACCCAATTTTTGTAGCACTATTGTCAGTATATACACATCACTGTTGGGCAGGAGCACACCACGAACCTTGCCATTTTCAGCTGTACTGACCAGATGTATGGCCATATTGATTTAGCCATTAACCTTCACATATGCAGTTGTAACCAGTTAATCAACATTATTCAATCTGTGAGTGGTCATAATGTTTTGGATGATCTATGTCAATAGTTATTGAAAATAATATAAAGGGTTTTTTTTTACAGGTTTTCCTTTCAGTGCCAGTGTCAGGAGTTTTGGTTTATTTCTATTTAGAGTTGCACCACACTGTCTCATTCTCTCAATATGTGTGTGCACTCTTTCTTTATATTTAGGGTAATTGGTGTTGTTTTATTCATTAGCAAGCATTGTTTTCCTTGCTTTGTGTTTCATTCCTAGTTCTTTGTGCCTGGTTTGACCTGGGTTATGCTGGGAAAACATTCAAAGTACAGCAAATACTGGTCACCACCTAGACCTATGGGTTGGTGCTGTTTTACATACAGCACAGGTATTTTGTTGCAACACTGGTATTAATGTACTATATTGTAAATGGTGCATTCTTCTGTATATTGTGATGTTTTTCAGACATTCTCTGCAGGGCAGAGATAAATGCATGTCAAACGACCTGACCTAAACAGCCTGATGTTGCCTGAAGAACAACATGTATCATATACTTGACACAAAGTGACACAGCACCTTTATGCTTGATAGTTAGTAATGATAGTTTTCATATGGAGCTTTTCAAGAGTATAAGGTGTCCGTCTCTTTACTTATTCTTATAAATACCACAGAGCACCCAACACCTGGAAAAACTCTGAGACTCAGAAAAGTGGAATCATCTGGCAAAGTGGAACACAGATGAACAATGGGCACTAGAATTCAACCTTAACCCAGGATGCAGCTGCCAGAGAGTCATCACACAGATGGAACCAGGCTCAACATTAGACCAGCATCACCTGGCAGAGAGATGGATGAACAAATAACTCCTACCTAATGCAATGGAACTGCTGCCTGATGGAATGGAGACATGATCCAGAAACTCCTGCTTGAAGTTGAAAAGGGATTCCTTGCCCATAAATGAGGGAATGCCTCACACCCTGTGAGACAAATGTGCAATCCTAGACACATACCTCACCTCACCAGAAGCAGGATATGAATCAGAGTGTCTCATTTGATAAAGCACACGTTCCTAACTAATAGCTAATTGTTGTATCCCACCTCTGGTGAGGTGATGTTTGTTAATAGGATTGTGCATCGGCCCACAGGGAGCAAGGTGTTCCCTTACAAAAATGCTTGTTCTATCATTTTTGTAATAATTGATTTTATTTATTTTGTCAAATTATTCCTTTCAAATGTAGTTGCAATGATAATGCCTGGTACTGGTGTAGTTTCCGGGGAAAACAGTTTGGTGTGATGTAGACATTTGAGAGCGCACATTGTCTTTCTTCTCATGCTGTTTGGCTCACTTTGTAACCAAACCTGGAGTTTCAAATTAACCTGTGGGGGATCAATAAAATCTTCCGGTCTCTTTATATATCTAATTGTGATATACTACTTCTAAGGGTTACAGTAATGATGGCATGCCTACAAGGTTTTCCTGCTGAAGACACGAGAAACTACAGTAACCTTATTTACTGGACTAAATAATGCTGATAAGCATATTCTCTATGGTTAATATTATCAGTATTTATGTATGCTATTGTCTTAAATTGTATAGTTTGATATTCTCTATTGTATCATAAGCCATAATATTGTATTATCTTTACTTTATTATAATCTACAGTATATATTATTATATTAGTTTTATTGTATTTTCTTTAAGCATGTTATCTTTTTCATTTTCATATTTAGAATTGCTTTCGAGTCCGTCTTAGAATCCATGGGTATCACTCAGAATGTGATGGGACCAAGCACCGCACTTTAGATCTAATATTAACATTTGGTATCAATCTAGATAACCTTGATGTTTTCCCACAAAGTGATTTGATTTCTGATCACTATCTCTTAGTTTTCGAGCTGTCTCTAATAGATAACATCCTACTGCCTTGTTATCACAACAAGCGCACTATCACATCTGCTACTTCGTCTGCGTATTTTAATAACCTACCAGACTTAAAATTTATACACCTACAGAGCCCAATCATCTTGAGCGTGTAAATGACCAATTAGAATGTGTGTTTCACTCAACCCTGGATATAGCTGCTCCTGCTAGGGTCAAACTATTAGAGAAAAAAGGCTAGCACCGTGGTATAATGACCACAGCTGTACCTTAAAGCAAACAGCGCGGAGTTTAGAATGAAAGTTGTGATATAGTAAATTGGAGGTATTTAAAACCTTACAGAAAGTGACTCATGTTTTACTTAATTTTAACAGTAATGAAATGTATGACTTTCTTTAATGATAAGATTAGGCATAAAACTTGATGCTCATAACATCACCAAACTATTCAGCAACCTTCCAGATGCAGCACTAGTATAGACATCTGTTTAATTAGCTGTACATCAAGACTAGAATCTTTTACCCCAATTACTAATACTGAACTACCCGCACTAATCAGATCGTCTAAGTCATCAATGTGTTTATTAGAGCCAATTCCTATATGTTTACTCAAAGAATTGATAGCTAGTATTATAAAGCCACTGCTAATTATTTAAAATTCATCCCTATTCTTTGGTTAAGTGCCCAAATCCTTTAAGTGTGCCATTATTAAATCTCTAATTTAAAAAGCCACTCTTGACCCTTATGTGATATCTAATTATAAACCAATTTCAAATCTACCTTTTCTCTCCAAACTCTTAGAAAAAGCTGTCTATCAGCAGCTCTGTAGTTACCTCCAACGTAATTGTAATTATGAAACATTTCAGTCTGGATTCAGTCCCCATCATAGTACTGAAACCGCATTAATTAGGGTCCTAAATGATTTATTAATGTCTTCGGATAATGGATGTGTTTCTTTTCTTGTTCTGTTAGATTTAAGTGCAGAATTTGACACTATAGATCACGATGCTGTACTGAATACACTAAAAAATACTGTAGGTGTTAAGG
This sequence comes from Ancistrus triradiatus, assembly GCA_025084515.1. Lineage (NCBI taxonomy): Eukaryota > Metazoa > Chordata > Actinopteri > Siluriformes > Loricariidae > Ancistrus > Ancistrus triradiatus. The sequence goes on along the minus strand of JAJAGP010000692.1, from coordinate 40,593 downwards.
GATTGGCACTTTCTTGGTTTAAATCCTACTTGACTGACCGGTACCAGTTTGTTTATGTAAATAATGTACGTTCTAAGCTCACAAAAGATAAGTATGGTGTGCCTCAGAGGCCTGTGCTTGGCCCGCTATTATTCTGTTTGTACATGCTGTGCCTTGGCACAATTATTCGTAAACATGGCATTAGTTTCCATTGCTATGCAGATGATACACAGTTGTACATGTCAGTCAAACCAAGTGATGGTATTAAAATCAGCAAAATTGAGGACTGTGTAAAGGAAATAAAAGATTGGATGTCATTTAATTTTCTCTTATTTCTCTTACTCGGGTTACTGGGACCAGAGTCTTGAGTCATGTCTGGCCTGCCTGCCTTGTCATGCCTTGTCCTTTAGTCGGGAGTGTCTGGTGGGCGGTCCGGCTGAGTTGGGCTTCAGTCCTCTTGATATTGACTTGTACATTCCTGCCTTAGACTAAGGGCAGAGCTGGGGGTTTGTAGTCAAAGAGTTTTGTGATGATCTGGGACGTTGGGTCACTGTCTTCTGCCTCTCGTGGGGTTGGTGATGTCTCATGTGATCCCTCTTGGCTGTGTTACCTTCCGGTTCTCCTCTTTCTAGCTATGCTGCTATAGCTAATGCTGCCGGAGTCTCATGCTACTCGTGGCATCAGTGATTGTTAATAAACACTGTTGTCTTAATCAATAACTAATTACATTTACTGTTTTCTTTTCGAGCTGTGTTCCATTACCAGTTGACTCAAACTGTGCATCAAACTACATGATGCCGATATGCATATTTTACATTATTTTATTTGAACCATCACTATAAGACTTGTTTGTTTAGATAAATTAGTTTCACTCTTACATTTATCATCTATGGCACCCAAGGAGGTTGGGTAACTTTTTGAGTCTTGGTCCTTCCAAGGTTTCTTCCTCATAATGATTAGGGAGTTTTTCATTGCCACGGTTGCCCTAAGCTTGCTAAATTTGGGATAGTCTGTAGATATAGAATATAATGTAAAATTATAAAGTTGGTTTGAGACAATGCTCGATTGTAAAAAGCGCTACATAAATAAATGTGACTTGAATCTCGTAAGCAGTGGGGTGTCAAAAACAATGAACAGCATCTCTGCAATGCAGTGCCCATAAGCAATTGATCTAACATACACTGGAGATCATAATTAGAGAACAATGTATGAACACTTTTTTTTTTTATTCAGAAATAATGTAATCTACATTGATCAACATTTGAAGGATTTTTTGTAAGGTGTACACCATGCCATTAGAACAGTGTTTTACAAAATAACCAAAGTATATCAACATAAAACCTTTATTTTGCAAAATGTGATGATCATAAATAGAGAACAATGACTGTAGCACAGAGAAAGATTCCAACTAAATTTTCTGAAGGTTACAACAATCACCAATCAGTAGGAAGTGCACAGGCCTTTGCTTTGAATGACTTCAGCACATCTGCCACCACAGGACATCACTAGTCTCTCACACTGCTCTGGTGTGATTTTGGTCCACTCCTCTTCCAGTCTCTTCCACAGTTCTGTGACTGTTGTGGGTTTCTTGGCCATAATTTTGTCACCAAGGATTTTCCAGAGGTTTTCTATTGGGTTTAGATCAGGACTAGCTGGCCATTTCATTGTTTCAATGTTTTCAGTGTCAAGGAACTGCTTTACCCGTTTTGCTGTGTGACAGGGGGAATTGTCCTGCAAGAAAATTGCTGGCTGATTGAGTGATGAATGCAAGGAAGGAACCACATGTTGTTGAAGAAGGTTCTGATAAACACTTGCATTCACTCTGCCATGTGGCTGAGAATATTAGAGGTCCAACTCCTGCTATTGAAAACATTCCCCAAACCATGATACTTCCTCCTCCACCTTTCACTGTCTTCTTTACACACTTTGGGTTCAGTCTTTTCCCAGTTTGTTGACGAACATAACGAATCCCATCAGACCCAAATAAATTAAACTTGTTTTCATCACTGAAATGAACTCTGGACCACTTCTCCTCTGTCCACAGAACATGCTCCTCAGCAAAGGTGAGTCTAGCTTTTTGATTCTTTTTGCTAATGAGAGGTTTGGTCACTGCAGAGTGGGCTTTCAGTCCAAATGCTCTTAAACATCGAGACACTGTATTACGAGACAGATCCTTACACTGTTCAGTGATTAACTGGCGAGTGATTCCAGCTGCAGTGTTGAACCAATTACCCATGGAGATTTTTCCCATTATCCTGTCCTCTCTTGTATTTGTCTTTCGTGGGTGTCCAGCCTTCTTGGGAGACTTGAATGAGTTTGTGATGTTGTAAAGATGCAATATTCTAGAAATCACAGACTTTGAACCACCAGCTTCTCTTGCTATATCTGATAGGGTCACCCCTTTGGCCTTCATCAGGACAACATGCTGCTGGAGGGTTTCAGTCACTTTGGAACGACTCACCATTTTTGCAAAGTCAGTGAAGACTGGAAAGTTAGGCTGCCAGTTAAATAGGGTTTGTCAAATAATTAAAATAATTAGCAGCAGGTGCCAGATTAACACCAATAACTTCCAGGTATTTGAACGTATTCTCTAATTTTGATCAGTGTTCTTTTTGATCAGTTTTTTTAGGGTGTACTTTAGAATATATACAATTAATGAAATAAGCTTAAAATACTGCTATGGAATTTCACATACAATGGGGCAAAAAATTATTAGGTCAGCCACTAATTTTGCAAGTTCTCCTTGTATTTTTCATCATAAATACACTTCAACTATGAGAGACAAAATGAGAAAACAAATCCAGGAAATCACACTGTAGGATTTTTAAAGAATTTAATTGTAAGTCATGGTGGAAAATAAGTATTTGGTCAGTCACAACAAGCAAGATTTCTGGCTCTCACAGACCTGTAACTTCTTCTTTAAGAAGCTCTTCTGTTCTCCACTCGTTACCTGCATAAATGGCACCTATATGACCTTGTTATCTGTATAAAAGACACCTGTCCACAGCCTCAAACAGTTAGACTCCAAACTCAACCATGGCCAAGACCAAAGAGCTGTCATAGAAAATTTGTGGAAGGAGTTGAAAGTCCATGTTGCCCCAATACATCACTGCTCTAGAGGAGATCTGCATGGAAGAATGGGCCAAAATACCAGCTACAGTGTGTGCAAACCTGGTGACAACTTACAGGAAACGTTTGACCTCTGCCATTGCCAGCAAGGGTTATGTTACAAAGTATTGAGTTGAACTTTTGTTATTGACCAAATACTTATTTTCTACCATAATTTACAATTAAATTCTTTAAAAATCCTACAGTGTGATTTCCTGGATTTATGTTCTCATTTTGTCTCTCATAGTTGAAGTGTACCTATGATGAAAATTACAGACCTCTCTCATCTTTCTAAGTAGGAGAACTTGCACAATCAGTGGCTGACTAAATACTTTTTTGCCCCACTATAGAACAACACAATGACCTTGACCTTGAATTTAGGAAATTGTGTTGTTCTCTAATTTTGCTCTCCAGTGTAGATGCTTTCATGATGAATTTGTAATTATCACATACACATTTTCACCCATAAGTCAAAATATTTTGTTGCTGTAGTTAACTAAGCAATACATTTTAAATACATAGACTGTTTTTTGCTGTGTTTCTCCTCTGTTCCACAACTTCCAGTTCCTCAACATCCATATTTTTTTTTTCCCCAGTTTAAACCAATTGACCAGTATTGACCAGCAGAAACCATCTTCGATCAGCAATGACCTGTCTGCAGGTTATCTGTCCCTTGGTAAGGAGTTTAATGATTAATGGATTAAATTGCTGAGTGTTATTACATTTAAGTGGAATTAAATATACTAGTTCTTCTATTTTTCATTTTTTTGTAATTTATTGTAATATTTATTTTTATTTATTAGATCATATAAGCAGCATAACAATTTCAATTAAAAAAAATTACATGCATTTCAAAATATATTTGTATTGTCACAATGATGTGTGCTTATTAGCCACATCATCCTGCACAGCACGCCTTTGACCCTCTTTGGCTTCCCCCATTAGGGCCCGCTTATTCATACCCTCACTCATAGTCACCCCCTTGTCTGGCATTTTCACTTCACTGCTCCTCATTTCCCCTGGCTCCTGGTCTGTGTGTGTTTTTGTTTACTGTGATTCTGTATGCCTAGTGTGTTCCAAGCCTGCTGTAATTCAGTACTGGGATCCCTTGTAGCTTTGTTCTGTGTTTGATTGTCTGTTTGAACACTTTCTCTTTTAGCATCAGCTGTTGACCTCACTGTCCATGTATTGTCAGCATTGTTTGTTAGTGCTTAGCCGTCTGTATTTTCACTTGTCTAGTGGAATAGTTAGCATTGATTGTTTGTATTAGCACTGTCTGTTTGGGTAGCACATGTTCTCGGACAGTTGTTAGCACTTTGTTGGTTAGTTTTAGGTGGCTGGGTTGTCCTAGGGGGTTAGCTTTGTCTGTGTGTATTAGCTTTAGCCTATTGTGTGTATGTACTAGCACTGTGTGTATGAGTCTTAGTTTGTATTAGTATAGTCTCTCAGCTTCTGTGTACTAGTTAGAATTTTCTGTTAGCCTAATGTGCCTTCTGTTTATCACCATGTTTGCACTATGTCCACTATAAATAAACCTTCCACTCTTGCACGTACTGGCAAGTTTATGCAAAATCAGTTGATATGTTACCCAGTATGATGTCACAATATTCCAAGTAGGATCCTGTGATGTTACCGAGTACTTGGCTTTCTCTGTCTTCAAGTGCCCCCATAATTCAAGTGCCCCCATAGTCAGCACTCCTAGATGCTTTTTGGTCCAGTAGATATTGCAAAGCTTTGAAGTGTGTTTGGGGTTAATATATTCATAATGATGTTTATTGCACTACACTAAACATTGCAAAATAGAAGCATTTTCTCTAGTGGTCTCAGACTTTTTTCCCCACCTCTATGTAATATCCAGGCAAAGGAGAAGTCAGATTTAATTCTATAAGGCTTTTTACAATGGAGCATAGTCTCAAAGCAGCTTTACAGTTTAGATTATCTTCTAATATCTAGGGCCAATCCCAAACTGAGCAAGTCTAGGGCGACAGTGGAAAGGAAAAACTCCCTAAACATTATAAGGAAGAAACCTTGGGAGGACCACCCATCCTAATTGTGTGGCTTAGATGATATATGTAAGAATTCAATGATTAACTAGTTAATCATTTTATAGTAATAGTTTAAAAACAGAAACTAAATAAATATTAACACATTTAAAAGAGGAGAAGAGGTCTGAGTTAGGTTAAATGGGAAAGGAACTGTAAAGAATGGATTCAATCGATTTTATTATTTTTTACCCTCAGTAAATTGAATAATTAATGCCCGTAACACCTGTACTAAATTTTTAATGGAAGAAATACATCTTCAAATTCGTGTATTTCTAAGGTACCTGTGGGATCCAGAGATCTATGTTAATGTCAGCCCTGAACTTTATCAGAAATATCTCCCAACATTAACCACAACCGTTCCTCATAATATGCTCTGTTTCTGTCTACTTTGGACATCCAAGCATGAGAGAGATTGCATACACGTTAAGTTTTTGGTGGTGCTGACTGTTATTGTTATAACTTTCTGAGGGAGGTGAAAGAGAGACATCTCGACAGATCCTAAACTTAGCTGGCGACTCCATGTATATGCAGATAAGAACACAAAGACTCCTCTCCTCCTTATCCAGAGGTATGGCAGTTGAGTCTGTGTGGGAAATGATGATGCCAATCACTGGCTTGTCATTGGTGTTGAGCTCAAATGACGATCAGGTTACGCCGACTGAGGCCCCCTCATAGCAAAGCACTTAGCTCAAGAGTCTCTCCTTTGTTCAGACATGCTGCCTCTCTACTTAGACCTCTTAACTCACTGTGTACTCTGCGTGACTATGTGAATTTGTCATGCCACTACAGGTTACAAGGTTAAGGAGACTTGAGAACTGACACACACAGATTGCTTTGCAGGTTAACCAACACAGTTTTACCTAAGAGCATATTAGACTGATTAATGTCTTGAAAGTTTCATTTTAAAATTTTGGAATATACATATAGAATATATAGAATCATTTTAATATTACCTTTTGGGTTCATTCCATTCAATAGCCCCATATATCTCCTAATTATAAGGGCTTGTTTTGGAGCATAACCATCAGAGGAAAATTGAATCCTCAACCACTGCAAGTTGCTGAGGTTTGTCATTTCAGCTCCAAGGTCTTTACACTCTACCCACCTATGTATTTCTTGTAGAGATGCTGCCAATTTCCCCCAACAGCTGCAGATACCAGAGAAAGACAAACACAAGCTAATTAGTTTCATAGTATTTTTAGGACCCTGGAATGTTCTAGTGGACCTACTGAGTCGCTAGTTGTTTTGAAAGTAATATACTCTTAAAATAAAGACCTGCAGATATGTTTGGATTTGTATATGATTTCCTAGGGAAATATGAAAAAAGAAAACAGTTTAAGAAAATGTCTAAAAACATGCCAGACTATGTATTGATGATAAAAGCATAAAGAATATAGGATTGCATGCTCAATTAGGGAAGCAATGATGTATGGTAGAAGAATATCTACAACCCCAAATCAGAAAAAGTTGGAACAGTATGGAAAATTCATACACAGTGTTTCTTACAATTCCTTTGACTTTTATATTATTGCAGACACGAACCTGAGATATTTCATGTTTTTTGTGTTCTCAACTTTCTTTCATTTGCTAATAAACATCCATTCCTGCATTCCGATTTTTTCTTGTTCTTCCTGCAAACATGTCTTAAGATGTGCAACAGTACGGGGTCATTGTTGTCTCATTTTTTGTTTCAAAAAGGCAGACCAGGCCAGCCCAGGCCAGACCAGTATCTGTACCCTCTTCTTCCATAGCCATGCCTTTGTTATGTAAGTAGCATGTGGTTTTGTACTGTCTTGTTTAAAAATGCATGGATACGTTGCTCTAAGATCTTAATGTACCTTTCTGCATTAATACTGCCATCACAGTGTAAATTACCTTTGCCAAAGGGTACCGACACAATACCATACCATGAAGAGCCTGGCTATTGGCTGTTGTTGCTGATAACAGTCTAGATGGTCATTTTTGTCTTTGGTCTGGAGCACACAGCATCCATTTTTCCCAAAAAAGTCCTGCAATACTGATTCATCTGACCACACTACACATTTCCACTGTGTGATGCTGCATCCCAGATGCCTCTGAGTCCAGAGAAGTTGACGCCACTTCTGGACATGGTTAGCACGAGGCTTGCACAATAAAGTTCCAAGTGGCATTTGTCAATGTAACTCTGTATTGTAGTGCTTGACAAATGCTTGCCAAAAGTAATCCCTTGCCTATTGGATTATAACAGTTATTACTGAATGGTGGTTCTTGATGCAGTGCAGTCTGAGGGATCGAAGATCACGGGCATTCAGCTTCAGCTTGTCCCCTTGGCCTTTACTCACTGAAATTCTGCACTGTAGAGGGGAAAATATATGCAAAACCCTTTCAAATGTTTGTTTGAGGAACATTATTTTTAAACATTTCAATAATTTTCTTAAACATTTGTTGAGAATCTGGAGATCAGCTGGCCAGCTTTGCTCATGCTGCTTTTGCACCAAATCATGATTACAATCACCTGTTGACATCACCTGTTTGAAATCACATCATTATTTACTTATTTAAGTTCATGACAATTTCTAAATTTCCCAACTATTTTTGGAATGTCTTGCAGGCCTGAAATGCAGAAATGGATGATTATTAACAAATGAATTTAAGTCGACCAGACAAAACATGAAATGTATTGGGTTCATACTGTCTGCAATGAAATAAAAGTAAAAGGAAATGTAAAGAACACTGTGTGTGTGGTTTTTAATATGTATTTTTATACTGTCCTGATGAAATAATGCTATAGTAATGGTTATGTTCTCCTGCATGTTGCTCCTGTATGAAGACATAATGTATATGACACATGCTCACTTGTCATGATGTATTATGTGTATGAAATACTGCATGAATTATTACTATTTCATGTACCGTTATAGTTAATTGTTAGCAATTGCATTGTCAATTTTAGAAGCATATCCATTTACTACTTGTTCATCAAAGAATTAACAACCTGTATGTAGCCTGGAACTTTCCCAGATTCTCTCTTGGGCATGGAGTTTCTTTTGTCACCACGAGCCGGTTCCCACATCTTCACTAAGGGGGCTGTTGAAAGTATACAAAAATGCTTTTGTGGTGAATGCACAAACTGCACTGCATACTTGATTTCAGTGATATTAATATAGACATGTAACAGCACCCTCATAATCACATTTACCATTGATAAATCATACTGCTTATCAGTATGCTAAATGAATATGTTTTCTCTCTTGAAGTTTGCACCCTGTAGCAGAAGGCACCTTACTCCATATTCTGTTGACAGATGCTTTTTACAGGTTGCTTTATCAAGATTTGCCTACTTATTTTTTAGAAGCCTTCATGTGTATGTGCGAAATGCTGCAATTCCATTTACATTTTAGTCATTAAAATGTACATTTTAATGTAAAATTTTAAGTTTGTGTATATTGAAAACGCTGAGTTCTCCTAGACATCCTTGTCAAGATGCAATTTTATATGAAATGATTGATACATTGATTTTACTTTCACTCACAGACCCCTTTTTCTTTGTTTCTATAAACTATTTGGAAGTTTAGACTCCACTCTATGGAGACATTTTGCTTTTCTCTCACTGGGAGATGTTCTCTGATAACATCTGTAGACACCAATGAGTGAAAAGAGTGGAAAAGATTAGTACAACAAGCACTGGAACAGTGATGGAAAAGAGATACATGTTTGGGGTGTGAGTGTTTCCTTGTAGACATCAGACTGCATGCTGATAATCAGGGTCTCATCAAACTTCAGTGATTCCTTTGGTTGAGTTGAAGCTCTGATGCAGACTAGGAGCACAGACAGAAAAACAACAGCCAGTTATTTTGACATTATTTTTTCCCTCTGAACCCATCATCTGATTACATTTTGTCTAGCGTCACTGCTCACAATCTTATGAACTGATTAACTGATTGGTCTTTTAAGTAATTTGAAGCAGTTTGGATTGCTTGTGCTTCTCTAGTCCAGGTATGTAGAAAAATAACCCATATCAACCCATTTGACTGTTAATAAACAAATATGATGAACTTGAATGATTCTTGGCTACATTCTTAAAAAAAGCTCAGCAGCTGTTTATCCAAATGAAAAGCAGTTAACCTTTGCAGGGAGCAATCTGGAATATGACTTTAATTTTAATGAACAGTTAATAAGGCAACACAAATATGTCAGATTTAGGTTTCTTCCATGTAAATGCTGTGTTCTTTCCAATTAGAAAATTGTGGCACACTGGTGCAATGACTAGCACTGTCACTGCAACTCTACAGAGATCCCCGTTTAGATTTCTGGCTTGGACAGAAATCGAAAACGTATTTGCATGTTCTCTCCCTGTGGGTTTTCTCCATCTCCTCCCACATTCTAACACATGCATTATATCAGCTGATGTCTATAAAGTATAAAGTGTGAGTGAGTATGTGTGTGCACTTGTACCCTGCAACAGACTGGCACCCTGTTTGGGCTTGGATCACATTCACTGTGCTGCTGATTAGGTCCTGGATCCCCGCGACTATGTACGGGTTAAGCGGGTATGAAAATTAATGAATTAATGAAATTTGACCAGAGGCAGCCATACTTTTCCTAAAAATAGTAGGCTACATTGTAAGGTCTTTTGCCTACTGTAAGGTCTTTTGCCTACACACACACACACACACACACACACACACACACACACACTCTGACTTTGGTTGAATCCAGTGTAATTGTGTAAAGCTGGCACAGAGAAAATTACACAGTGGTACCTCAGTTCTTGACAACCTCGGAACTCGCCGAATTCGGTTCTCGATACGTTTTGCCTAGAAGAATTTGTCTTGGTTGTCGTCATTTGCTCGGAACTCGGCGCACTTGCTAAAACTTCAAGGTGTGCGGCTCATTTCAGCCGAAACTCGATTCACAATTCATTCAGTACACAGTGATTCAGATTCACAATGGCCCTTGATCAGTGTTTGTCTGATGGCCAACTGAAAGGAAAACTTTCTGTAAGGGAAGGGAAATTGCAGCCAACTGAACGGAAAACTGGCTTTCAGGCTGAGCAAACACCCTAAGATCAACAATAGAGTAAGCGTTTTGCTTTTACTTTTCACTTTCAATCCATTACTCACAAAATTACATTAGATTTTTCAACACTTTATGATACAGTAAAATTTGTGTTAATGATTTTGGCCAACTGTACGTTAATGTAAGTGTTAATGTGTAATAGGCTCTGCTGTTGTACAGTATAGACTATATTAAACTATTGGTTTATGATACATTTAACTTGTGTTGGATTTATTGGAACATGTCCCCTTCGTAAATCAGGGAGCACCTGTACAATACAACTCTATTAATGCATTTAATGCCTTACACAGTGTGCATTTTCTGAGGGTGTGGAACGGATTCATTCGATTTAAATTATTCCTTTTTTTGCTCGGTAAACATTTGCTCAGTACTTGTCGTTTTCAGCACTCAACAAGACTTCTGAAACGAATTAATGATGAGAACCGAGGTACCACTGTACAGGTATGCAATGTAATTTACATTTACAGCATTTAGCAGATGCCCTTAACCACTAGGCTACCACGGTCCCACAAATATTTTCGTCCGTCTGAATGAGTTACATTTACAGCATTTAGGAGACGCCCTTATCCAGAGCGACTTACAATTGATACAGTCTTACAGCAATTTTAGGTTAAGGGCATTGCTCAAGGACCCAACAGTGGCAGAGCTTGGCAGAGGCGGGATTTGAACCCTGGACCTTTTGGTCCAGAGTCCAGTACCTTAACCGCTAGGCCACCACAGACCCAATGTTTAACTGTATACAAATAACAATCTGTATACTATATCTATATACTATATAATCTGTATACTACATCTAATTCACGTCTAAATGACAGAAAGGTACTACGAGCAAACCCTTGCAACACCTGCAGCAACACCTGCTGACAGAAAAGAGAATCGCAGTCTTTAAGGCAGAAAACAACAACAATGTTCCTTTTTGATTTCGTTACTGGTATGTGTTTCAAATTTTATAAAAGATACAAAGATAGGAATTTCTGTATTGTACTGTACAGTACCGTACTAAATGTTTTCACATTATTTTAATTCATATCATTGTTTTAAATAAAGCACTGTACAAAGTACCTAAACTACTATGTGACTATAGCAAGGTCCGGTCAATATCCTGTTTCACAGGACATACAGTGCTTCACTGAAAGACTATCAGACATTAGGGATGATTTGTAAGGGAGGAAGGAGAGTTCAAACAAAGGTTTGGTGCATTTGAGTCTGAGGTGAGGTGAGGCGAGGCTAGTGGCAAACACAGTGCTGGGTCCAAGACAAAGAAGCAGACAGCTGTGGTACCACAAGGCAAGATGAGAGTCAGGAGCAGGAATGTAGGTCAGAGAATACACAGGTGATGTAGACCACCCCGAACTCGAGTGGTTCATTCAGTGGTGGAGTGAGTGAAATGCCAGGTTTAAACGCCAGGTTTAAGTTGTGATGACGGTCAAATAGGAGTGAGGGAGCTTGGGGAATGGAGTCCAGGTGCTGGACAGGGATGCTGCAGGTGTGAAAATAGACTTTAATAATCCATTTCCAGTATTACATTTACCAGGCATAATAACATTAAACTTGCATTGCTTTTGTTAAATGCAGTGTATGAAGTATCTCCCTGGGGCAGCCCTTGGCAGAACACCATTCTTCAAGGTGCTAATGTTTCCTGTCCTCACCCAGGCCTCTCAAATTGAGCTGTGTCATATTATGCATTGTGCTAGATGGCATAATAAAGGCCTAAGGAGCAAAAATGTCCAATTCATCATAAAAAGAACCTAAAAATAACAATGGCTTGGCTCTCTCTGCTGAGCTTAAAGGCCAAACTAAACAGCAAGGTGATATGGAAACATGCAACACAATTATGCGGATATAAAATGCTGTCTTGGAATAGTTACTACAGACTTTGAATGGTACAGTGTTATTGTTCAAAACACTGAGGGTAGAATGCTTCTGTGTGAAGTAAATCATTAAGCAAGTATGCAGAAGCTCTTTTGAGATGCATTTTATACAGTCTACCCTCATTATCTCGCCCCCTGCTATCTTGCCAACCTCATCTCTGGCCACCTGTGATGGCAGGATGGATTTCCTTCCATGCAGTTTACCTTAAAAAGCTGCCAACCTCGGCTCTCGCCCTCACCAAGCTTAAAATGTGACAAATGTATTGCCAGCAATGAAATTGTACTCTGCTAAGCTGTCATGTTTCAGATTGTCTGTAGGTGGCACGTTAATCCTACTTTAAACTTGCAGCACTGGATGATGCACAGCCCCTGTCTGTTATCACAGACTGGTCACTGGTTGAAATATGAATGGGGCTGTAGTACAGAAGCCCCGCCTCGTCATTAAAAAGAACAAATCGGCATATTAGTAAATGTGTTGGAGAGGGGGTCTTGGCCCCTTTGTTTTGGTGGCATGCGCAGTATCTATCTATCTATCTATCTATCTATCTATCTATATATATATATAGAGAGAGAGAGAGAGAGAGAGAGAAAGAGAGAGAGAGAGAGAGAGAGAGAGAGAGAGTATTTTTCTGTGTTATTTGAACCCAACAATGCAAGTACGTTATATCATTTTTGTCAGATTATATCTGCGATTCTAAATATAGATTTTAAATGTTAATTTGTCTTTCAGTTTCAAATATAAAGGTCTCTCCCCATTCAAAGACATAGGAGTCTGGTCTTGTATGGCTGGAAATAACTGCCTGTTGGCAGGGGATAACTACCAAGATGTTGGAGTGAACAGACTTATAATGACTTTGCTGTTGTTAATCGCAGACTGTACTTGGCAGAGAATCATCTTCCAAGGTGCTAATGCTTCCTGTAATAAGTGACTGGACGTCACAGACGTCAATTATCAATTATCTATTGATTATCAATTATCAATCACAGACTATTTTCAAATTTACTGAATAGAAACTCTACATGTACATTGTAAGGGTGATTCTACGATCACACAGGCTGATCAGTAAAATACATTATGTCAGCATCAGGCATGAATGTCACTTTTGTATATTTTTTGTAACCTCTTTAAGTCGCCAAACATGACTGTTGCCCAAAAATAGCCATGTAACAGACGTGAGATAACAAGTTTACACTGTATATGTTGGAAACATTCTCACAAATATGAATCCCATTTGAGGAAGGAAGAAATGGAAGTCTTAAGTCGCCCCAATTATATATTATTCCCTGTTGTTTGCTTCCTAATTTGGTTCTACCCAATTCTTCAGGCTCTCAACGTTCTCTGCCATGTGCAACACTCCTACACTGAGAGAGGCCTCAGGCAGAAGACTTCTACAGAAAAACAAGACTTTGTGAAGGAATATGCTTCACTTATGCGTCTGCCTCATGTATGCATTTGATGAAGACTGCTGTAGCAGCAGAACGGAGATAATCCCTCTACTTACCTTCACCAGATATTAACAATTCTGCCTGTGAAACTTGGATCTCTGAAGTGGTAGGCTAGCGTTGCCCTTAATTCAGTTCTTAATGCCACACATACAATACATTCTCACACACAATATGACCATGTTGTATATAGGGTCTCTATAGATTAAGTCCCACCTTATCATTATTAATATCTGTGTTGATGTTTGTCACATCACCCACGGGGCTCACATTGAAAAGATGTAATGTGGATAAAACCTGGGCTCCTTGTGCTTCATATAAATCCGATAACAGATGTATGTTAGTTGGTGAGTAAGACATATATTAAAGTGAGACTTACTTTATAGACACCCTGTACAATCACACAAGACTGTGTAGATGAAGTCTATGTCATAGCACAGTAATCTTGGACCACCAGAATGCATAGCATGGTTTTGTATCGTTCCTCCTCATAATCTCCCTGTCTCTCCATATATCATCAATTAATTGTCAGGAAACTTGAAATGTTCACATTTGCACGTGAATAGATGTGTAAAAACACACTGAAACACAAACATTGTTTTCTTAGTAATACAGTGTTATGTAAATTTATGTTATGTAAATAATTCATTTACAGAATAGCAATGCAATGTACATTTAGTGACCTGAGTAATTTCATACTAATTATACACACAACGTGTTCCTGTCTGAGACGTCTGAGACCATTAGTGTTGTTGCTTGTTTGCGTCTTTACAGAGAATGATTCATACTGCAGCAAGATAATGACCCGAAACTCAAAGTGTATTTACAGTGGGGCAAAAAAGTATTTCGTCAGCCACTGAATGTGCAAGTTCTCCTTATCCAATTGATTATGGACAGGGTCGTAGAGAAGCAGGGAACAACTCTAGACAGGGTGCCAATGTATTGTAGGGCACATACACTCAAACACACTAGGAGCACTTTAGAGACACCAGTTAAACTTAAACTCAAGTCTCTGGACTGTGGGAAGAAACCAAATTACCTGGAGTAAACCCATGTGGACACGGGGAGGACATGCAAACTCCACACAGAAAGGACCCAGACTGCTCCACCTGGGATTGAACCCAGGACCTTCTTACTGTGAGGCAACAGTGCCACCCATGAACCACTGTGCCCCCCTCCCCCTTCCACTTAATTAGTCCACTTTACTTTACATATATTTTCAAGGTCATGCCTTCATTGTTTCCTCAGTTCTCCTCAAACAAAAGTAAACCAATTTTCTCAATGTAAAAGAAGAATCTGTGATTTTTACCTGTTTGATTTTCAATACATAGACATATTTAATGTTTTCTTCAAAAACCATTGCTGTTTAAGGTGCATGAGTAAGATGTTTTGCTTCATAGTTGAAAAGCCCTTAACATTGTTAGCAATGTTAGTACTGAAACCAGATCCCTGTACAGTTTACTGGTGTTCCCCAAAGCCTAAAATCATAAAATCCCAAAACATTAGAAAACTGCAGTGGGGATTAGTAATGTCAGATTTTGGACACGCTGGTCAATATACAGCGTGTCCAATCTGACATTACTAATCCCCACTACAGTCTGGGCAATATACATTGATCAGCCAAAACAGCTCAAATGTTGCTGTTATTTCTGATAGTCATGCTCTAATGTGTGATCATTACACAGCATATACAAAAGCTGTATATTTTGTGATGGATTATTCTCAGTCCAGTAGGATGCTTACGTGTTTGGAGTTTCTAAGCACCTAAGATAGATGCCACCCACCATATCAAAGTCATTATCATTCTGTCGCATAAAAACACTTTGGCTTACATGCTGTGTTACTGTGGCATGGTAGGTTTAGTATCACTGTTTCTTGGTATATCTATTTATTTTTATTGAAACCTGCAGTAGGTGCCTCAGTTTTAGTTTATTATTGACCCCCCCATATCTATTTATCTGGGTCTTTGTCTATTGTCTTTGCCATAAATACTTTCTTCTGCTGGTTTAACAGTAATCATGGCCTGTAAACCATGCCCTGACAAACACAGTGGAAGGTGCAAAATCAAAAATACAAATATCTCCAAACAATGTTACCATTACATTGCATGGGATGCCTTAAAGGCTAACATACAAACCACTGTCTTGCCTATAGATTAATATTTTTTTTTTGGGGCCCTTTATTTAACAAAGTCAGTGTTGTTATGGCATTTTATACATTATCACAATAAATGAAACACGTTATTCATAGTATTTAATAGGACACATAGGCACACGTCATTCTTGTCAACGTACAACATTTATTCTAAAGAGGTAATGAGCGTCATCAGAAAATCGTAACAGCGAAACCAGCAGCTGTATGTAAATTACTCTAAAATTGCATGTGGACTCCTTGCAGGCTTTCACAATGGTTGTTAATTAAGTTTATAATTATCAAATAATATGTGATTAATTAAGACCGTGGTGATGAGAGCCCATTTAGTAGCAAGTCTGTTAACCTAAATTGGTTGGATTGTATCTGTAGGATTATTTGTAATGTATAGATGATGGGTATTGCTAAATGTATAACTGTAAATTGAGCCTTACCAACAGATTAATTGGAATGATTTCTGTAAGATAGATTTACCATTAATAGCTTACAGTGGGACTTGATTGAAAGTTTGTGAACCCTTAGATGTTCTATTATTTTTGAATAAATATGCACCTAAAAACATCACTCAGATCTTCACAACAAGTCCCTTAAAAGTAGATAAAGAGAAACTAGGTCAACAAAGGAGACAAAAATGTTTTATAATGGGTCATTAATTTATCGAGGAAATGATTCCAATAATACATATTAGTGCTGGTGACAGTCCTGCCCACAAAGGCTTGGAGGGAATCTGAGCTGTGGTGGGTTGCCTCACATTATTACCGGTTTGCATCAGGTCCTTCACAACATTGTGATTGATTAAGTCAGGACTTTGGACTGGCCTTCCAAACATGAACTTTATTCTTCTTAACCATTTTCTGTAGAACGACTTTGTGGCTTAGGTAATTGTCTTGATGCCATGATCCACCTTCCTGAGATTCAGTTCATGGACAGATGTCCTGACAATTCTTTAGAATTCTCTGATATAATTCAGACCATTGTTCCCTCATGATGGGCAAACCGCTGGCACAGATGAGATGCAGCAAAAAACAGGCCCAAACCATTGGAACTACACCACCAGTTTCACAGATTGGATAAGGTCTTATGCTGGAATGCCAGTGTTTTCCTTTTATCTAAAATAAACGCTTTTCTCTTTGGTCTCATCCATACACAAAACTTCTTCCAATAGCCTTATGGCTGTCCACATTGACTTTAGCAAACTGCAGACGAGCAGGCAATGTTCTTTTTGGACAGCAGCAGTGGCTTTTCATTGTAAACCCTGCCATGCACACCACTGGTTGTTCAGTGTCTTCTGATGGTGAATCATGAACATTAACCATTAGCCAATGTGAGGAGAGAGGCCCTTCAGTTTGATTAGAAGTTAACGGAAGGTACTTGTATCTCGCCAACTGTTACAAGCTTGCTTTTGGAGTGATCTTTGTTGGTCGACCACTCCTGGGGAGGGTAACAATGGTCTTGAATTTCCTCCATTTGTACACAATCTGTCTGACTGTGGATTGATGGAGTCCAAACTCTTTAGAGATGGTTTTGAAACCATTTCCAGCCTGATGAGCATCAACAACTCTTTTTCTGAGGTCCTCAGAAGTCTCCTTTGTTTGTGCCATGATACACTTCCACAAACATGTGTTGTGAAGAGCAGACTTTGATAGATCCCTGTTCTTTAAATAAAACAGGGTGCCCACTCACACCTGATTGTCATCCCATTGATTGGAGATAACTGACGCTAATTTCACCTTCAAATTAATTGCTAATCCTAGAGGTTCACATACTTTTGCAACTCACTAATATGTAATATTGGATCATTTTTCAAGTATAATATTTTTGTCTCATTTGTTTAACTGGGTTAATATGGAAAATATGGAAAATTCTAAAGGGTTTATAAATTTTCAAGCACCACTGTAGCTATTAATGGTCAATCTATCTTGCACAAAATCATTACAATTAATCTGTAATATACTTCGTTATATATGCTTCAACAACATTGGTAAGCTAAATTTACAGTTATAACATTTAGCATACACCATCACCCATATATATATATATATATATATACACTCAAATATGTCATTTTTCCTCTGACACATTTCAAAGAAATAATGAAATAATGTTCTGCCTCTTATGAAACAGGCCTTTATTTATTCACAGTTGATATACGCAAGACGACTACAAATCAATCCCTCCACACATGCTTCTGACATCCTGATTAGGCCAACTGGGTGACACGGTTGAAATCAGTTAAGAGTGCAGGAAAACCATTTCTTTCCTTACCATATAATATGCTAATACATGCAGTTTAAATTACAGTTGGTTATAGTGCTGTCACCTCACGGCTCCAGAGGTCTGGGTTTGTGTCTCAGCTCTAAAAGTGTCCCAGTATGAGTGAGCAAATTGTTTGTGTGTATATGTGTGTGTGTGTGTGTGTGTGTGTGTGTGTGTGAGACAGAGAAATGTACTGCCCAGAGATGTACTGGAACCCTGTCTAGGATTGGTTTCCACCCTATGCTGTCTGTTATTCCCTGGCTCCCCAGAGACAAGCATACATTGTGTTTTGGATTCTGAATTGCTGGTCAGTTAGCAAGACCATACCATTTCCAAGTTGGTTTATGCTGGATATTACTTGTGTGTGATGGTTACAATGGTGAACTCAAATGTGTATATACGATCTGATTTGGGACCTTTACATTTAGCAGATGCTCATGTTCAGAGTGACTTACAGCTGATATAAACTTACAAAGCAGGGTTGTACACTTCATCTGAAGAGAAAGGACCAAGACTCAAAAAGGGATCCATCCTCCTTGGGTGATGATAAATGTAAGAATTAAACTAATTTATATATAAACAAGTTTGTAATAATAGTTCAGAAAACAGAAACCAAGTAAATATTAATTGATAAAATTTTTTATAAAATAATGCTACTAATAAAAATAAAATATGCATATTGGCTTTATTTAGTCCGATACAGAGAGTCAGTTTAGGTGAAGCTGATAATAGAAACAACTTAAGTGGAGCTGAAGCGGAGGAACATCTTAGTGTGCGAGACTGGAACTGGTACCGGAACAGAAGCTCGGAGAGACAAAAGAAAATGTAGTTATTTATTGTTAGTAGCACAGAGTACTAACAACCACTGATGGCATGTGTAGCATGAGAATAATGCAGTAAGCTACAGTAAAAATAGCTAGGAAGCGGGAGAAGGGAGGGAGAGGAGAGAGGAGGGGAGGAGAACCAGGAAGGTTAACCACAGCCAAGAGGGTTCAATTGAGACATCAGCAACCCACCCACCCCTAGCAAATTCAACAAACTGAGTTGATAGCACTTGGGAGGCAAGAGACAGGCAACCCACATCCCAGGTCACCATTAAATCTCTTGGGGGGAAACTATGAAACCCACGCTCTGCCCTTAGTTTAAAGCAATAAAGTCACTTTATTTGGGGAGGTAAACAACTGCAAGTCAGGGACATGGATGATGTTTGCCTGTCCAAGTGTTGGTCATTGTCTTAAAAGCTACCCCTTACTGTAACTCGGTAATAGACTGCTTCAAAACAGCTTTGTCCTTCACAGGAAATTGACCCCGTGTCATAAAATGCCATAAAGGGCAATTCCATCTCAAGATGTCCTTTGATGTTACATTGCAGCTGTCAACAACTTGGCCGCATAAGAATGATTCAGTCCCATAACAGCGTAACAGATCGGCCCATGTGTACATGTGCATTGCATTCAAGCAAGTACTTTAGTCTAAGAATCAAACATTTGGCAACATCCCAGTGGGTGATGAAGGATGAAACCTTGTAAAAAACGACATGGTAAGGTCGGGGTGCAGTAAGTAAAATTTTTTGTGTCTTAAAAAGGCAGGACAAAATCTTTCCCACCCAATTTAGACACAACATTTTAGTCACACAGACATGTTCAAACCTGACGTGTGTGTTTCCATGTTGTTAGCATTTTGTTATTCCTCTTCTATAAATATTACACATGCCATTTGCAAATGTTATAAATTGTTCCATATGTTGGTTTATGCTCTCTTGGCTGTCTGAAACAGGCTAGGGTTTGAGGTGGAAGGAGCATCTGGTGGTGCTGGTTAATTGTGGGTGATTAAGGTGATTAATAGCTTTGTTGGTAGTAAAAACACAACACAGAAGACTTGGTGTATTGGCTAAATGTTCCAGAGAGTGACAGACCAGGAGGTGGAGAAGGTGAAAGGCTTCAGAGAGATAGAATGGTCATAGTGAGGAAAATTGGGACTATGGAGTACAGGAAAAGTCGTATAGCCAAGGCAAAGACAATATTGATGCAAGTCTTCATATAAGAAACAAATTACTATACATATACTCAATTATGAGAGACATGTTTGTAGGTGTTGCATTTGTGTGTGTGTGTGTGTGTGTGTGTGTGTGTGTGTGCGCGCACGCCAGAAAGAGTGACAAATGGAGAACAAAAATGGAGGAATTTTTCTGCTATTTAAATGAACAGTGGAATTGACTTTGAGATGATCTACCATATATAGATTTAACACAGTGCCTAAGACAAAAAAAAGGTTTGAGATCTCTATTCTGGCATTGACCTTTAATCCTTACTGTGATTAAGTATAAAAGTAAACTGCAAATTTGTTGTTATTTTGTATGATATTCTAAGTCCCTATCATTAAAATATTTGGAGACACATAATTGATTTTTTCCAGCTAGGACTGTAAATGATTAATTGGTATTCAATTTATTGTCATTACACATGTACAAGTACAAGGCAACTAAATGCATTTTTAGAAGAAACAAGAAATAATGAACACATTGGGAAAGAAGGAGAACTCCTTCCAGCACACAAGCGCATAAACATAACATAGACACACAGCTAGCCACTGGTTAGGGATGTGGGTATCGGTAAAAGTAACCAAAACGACAAGCAGCCATCCGTGTTCGCTGCCGGCATGGCGCGCCCTGCAAACCCGTCCCGCCGTTGATTAAGAGCACAGTGTCTATTAACAATCATTCATGCCATGTCAATCACTCATGCCATCTCTTCCATGAGACCCCGGCAGCATTAGCTATAGCAGCATAGCTAGAAAGAGGAGAACTGGTAGGAAACACAGCCAAGAGGGATCACATGAGACATTGGCAACCCCACGGGAGGCAGAAGACAGGAGTTAAGCTTAGAGTGGAGGCGTTTGGGTATTATGGTATGGGTATTAGTCTACTTGTTTGTATTGAGCATTAGACTACTTTTTCATGTTGTTTGTGCCCACAATTTCCTAAAACAGCATCCATTTGTTGCTCCTTAACCTTTGTATTCCCTTTCTTGTTCTTGTTCTGGTGCTCCTTTTCCTTCATGTTTTATTCTCTCTCCTGTTCTGTTCATCTTATCTCTCCTGGTCCATGCTCTGACAGCTTTCTCACTTCATGTTCACATTTCTTTTTAATATTATCATCACACGCACATGCATGTGAAGTAATTCCTTTGTGGCATAAACCTTTAGTTAAACCTTTTTTTTTATATTTAACCTTTATTTTAACAGGCAAGATACTGAGCATGTGAAATTGTAGTGCATGTGAATTATGAAATTGAGTAATTGAGATTTTTATTTTACATTATTGTTTGCACATCAACGTACATCATGCATCCTCTGTTTTTACATCGATACATAAGTTTCATCCATACAAGTTCAATATCAAACACAGTTGCAGGCAATTTTAGTTTCTCTAATTCACCTAACTTGCATGTCTGTGGACTGTGGGTGGAACCCAGAATAAACCCATGTGGACTCCATACATAAATGACCCAGGCTGCTCCACCTGGCATCAAAATTGCTGTGAGGCAATTATGCTACCTACTGAGCCACCTAACATAACTGATGAATTTGCTAAGTTAATGAATGCCTTTGCATTAGTGGTTTAATATATGTTTGTGTAGGTTATAAGGCTATATGTGGTTAGTCAAAACATATAGCTAAGGGCTATCATTACCTTGTCTTTTGTGGCTGACTTTCTTTTAAATAATTACATCTATCCATTACTCCCTTGCCCAGAAATTGACTCTGACTGCCAGAGTTAGGCTATGCATGTCCAAACTTTCTTACTACGGGACAAATGTAGAACAAATATGGAGTCACAAGCCACATACTCTCTAATAAAAAGAATAATATGACTATTTGAGCACTATTAAGAATGCCTGTTAGTAATGTGACTAACTCAGTCCAAGGGTTTAAAGCACTTTCTGTATGATGTATAAATAAAACTTTGAGATATCACTCTTCCATCTGAACTCCTGAATGCCTGAAATCTTCTGCAATCTTACTTCTGCTTTTTGTTTCTTTGGTGCCACCACATCCAGGTAAAAGCTTGGTAACATTAAAATGGGCAAATACAATAAAAATTGTTAACATTTTGAATGGGGGAGGTGAAGTTTTGTTATTGCAAAATACCAACACCACTATTTACATTTTTTTTTACTTTCTTAATAGTGGGACAACTTTGTTTACATATTTACAGTACCTCATGGGCCATTTGAAGAATGCTACTGGATAATGTACATCCACACGCCATAACAATTAGCTGCTTAATAAGGTATTTGGTTTAATATGGTAATTGGTTAATAAGGTACATGGTTACTAAGGTGACTGGTTACTGGGCTGAATCATTTCATAAGGTGAATGGTTTAATAATGAGTGGTTCTGGTCTCATAATCGAGTCACTAATGTTAGATATTACATAAGATCATTGATTCAGTGGTCATAAATGAGTCACTAAGAAAAAAGTCATTCTTAATAAGAATAAGGTACATGGTTGCTAAGGTAAATTGATTCTGAGGTGAATGGTTTTATGAGGTAGCTGTTTGATAAGGTTCATGGTTTAATGAGTTAACTGGTTACTAAGGTGACTGGTTACTGGGGTGAGTCATTTAATAACGTAAATATTTTAAGAAGGTACATGGTTATTACAGTAAATTGATTCTGAGGTGAATGGCTTAAAGGGGTGACTGGTTACTAAGGTGACTGGTTAGTAGGATGAGTCATTTAGTAAGGTGAATGGTTTGGTTAGGGTTGGGGGTTAGGGTGTTAGGGTTAGAGAGTTAGGGTTAGGAGATGTATGTTATGGTTAGGGTTAAGGGTTAGGGGTTGGGTTGGGATTGGGGTTGTGGTTGAGGTTTGGGTTTAGGAGTTAGGGTTTAGGGTTATGGTTTAGTGTTAGGGTTTGTTTTTGGGTTAGGGTTAGGGTTAGTAGATGGGATAGGGTTGGGATTATGGGATTAGGGGTGGGGTTAGGGTTTAGGGTTAGGGTTAGGTTAGGGTTAGGGGTTAGAGTTCGGGTTAGGGTCAGGGTCAGAGTTAGGGGTTAGGGTTAGGGTTAAGGTTACGGTATTGGGTTAGGGTTAGGGGTTAGGGTTGGGGTTAGGGTCAGGGTCAGAGTTAGGGGTTAGGGTTTGGGGTCAAGGGTTAGGGATAGGGTTAGGGGGTGGGGTTAGGGTTAAGAGTTAGGGTTAAGGGTTAGGGTTAAGGGTTAAGGTTAAGGGTTAAGGTTAGGGTTGGGTTAGGGGTAGGGTTAGGAGATGTAGGTTTAGGGATAGGGGTTAGGGTTTGGGTTGGGGTTGGGTTAGGGTTATGCGTTAGGGTTAGGAGAGTTAGGGTTAGGGGTTAGGGTTAGGGACAGGGGTTAGGGTTAGCAAGATTTTTGGCTCTCACAGACCTGTAACTTCTATACATATATAGATTATATAATACCAATACATATATAACCCCATTAAAAAAATCCCATGGCCACAAAAATCATAGAAAAATAATCTTCCCCCTTTAAATCTTCAAATGATACTGGCCACCAGATTGCATCACAATCCCTCCTATAAATGTGGCCCAGTGGTTTTACCCAGGTTTTACCCACTGCATGCATGTAAGTTGCTTCATTTAAAATCCACCATGTTCTATCTACTATTTAAGCAACATTAATTACATGCACAGATGCTTGCTTTTACTTAGATAAACAAGGTATATCCATTTATAATTGTCCATTAAAGACATTCTGTTCTATTCAATTCTATTCTATTCTATTTTATTCTATTCTTTTCTATTCTATTGTGTTCATTGTCTCTAGAGCATTTACAGCCCAGAAAACAAATCTAGGATCAAAGCATGCCTACAACTACTGAATTTATTTTGGCACTAGCTCAGTCTGTGACAGTACTGATATGCTTTCAGAGCTAGCCTTTCTCTGCTCTATTCCAGTGATTATGAGCTTCTCTCCTTGTTCACTGTGAAACTGGTTTAAAACTGTTATCTTCCCTGTCACTGTAACGATGACCTAGTATATGTACAGTATGAAATGTTGTGTATGGAAATAGAGAACTAATCACATCCCGTATTGATTCAGTAAGGCACACAGCATTTTATTTTTCAAGTGACCTGAATAAGTTCTACTGCAGATTTGAAAGTACTAAGGTCATTACTTTGCCATTCACCCCCAAGCCAACTGCCACCTTCTCACTCACCTCTAGCTCCTGCTAATCTTACCAGAAACGAGCAGGACGTCAGTTGTTCAAGAGACAAAAGTGAGAAAAACTTTTACATTCAAATTTGGTCATTAAGTAGACGTGCTTATCCAGAGCAACTTACGCCTGCTCACACAATTTACACAACTTACACAATTTTACAATCCAAGGAATTGTGGTTTAAGGGCCTTGCTCAAGGACACAACAGTTACAACTTGACAGAGGTGGGATTTGAATCTAACACCTTCTGGTCCACAGTCAAGTACACAGTCCCAGTAGTAGGCTGAACAGAGGAATGGATTGTTTGCTGTAGTCTGGCAATGCTTCAAGACTTTTATAACAGCAGGGTCACAAAGGTTGCCTAGCAAAATAACAGCTGATCCCCGTTCATCGCCCACTTCCAGCCCTCCAATCTGGTAAAAGACTCGGGTCTAATGGACTGCCAACGACTTTTCCCCCAGAGCTGTGGACACTCACTACCCGCAGAGGACGTGCTGCACTTTAAACTTTAAGGCAACCTTCATTGATATGTATGGTGACCCAACTCTCATGTACCATAATGCATATTTGCACAACTGTCAATTAAGTTCTTCACATTAGCCATTTAATATTTAATATGCGTATCTTTCTCCATTTTGGTGTTATTCTTATTTCTTCCCTAGTTTTCTGTCCCTACCTTCACTGTAATATTTGTTATAGTCTGTGTACTTGTCTGTTCTTTTATTATGCCAATCATTGTTGCCACCGACCAAGATAAATTCCTGGTTGTGTAACTTGTTGGAATAAAGTGATTCTGATTATCAAACAGCTGAAAAACTGAAACTAAACAAAAACAGTGAAAAAAACATAAGATTCCCTGTGGGGATTCCATTTTGTATAATGCATTTAAAAAATAATATTAAATAGTTGTAACCTTTGTGTTTGTGCAGAAGGCTGACAAATCCCGTTATGCCAAATGTCCTTGTGTGACAGATAAATCAGCATGTGAGGTAATTGTCAAGGCATCAAACAATGTTATGTTATAATGATAATAACCACTGGCAAAACCTATTTCCTTGTACTGTACATCATGACAGCTCTTGGCAGGGTAGGGCAACTGTCATGATGGATTTATGTGGTTATGTCAGTATTAGGAAGGATGTTTCCAGAGAAAAGCGCTTACCAAATAGTTCATCTGTGAGAACATTTGAGTAAAACTTTATGAATTTAGAAAAAATATTTTTGGCAAACTACATTGTACATTTATGTCATTTAGCAGACGTTCCTTATCCAGAGCACTTACAACTGATACAGTCTTACAATCCAAGCAATTGTGAATGCAAGGACCTTGCTCAAGGACCCAACAGTGTCAGCCCCTGGCAGAGATTGGATTTGAACCCTGGACGTTTCTGGTCCATAGTCCAGTACCTTAACCACAAGTGTCTGCTCTGATATTTTGAATCCTAAAAGAAAGTTGGGTATACAGAATATGGCTGATTGTGGTTTCTTTGCTATCACAGATGCTGTCCATATCTGTAAGGAGAATATTTAGAATAAATAACCCTTTAAGATGGTGCTGTTTGTGACTGGTGTTCAGGCTGCAGCGCTGGGCTGGATGCCTTCCCTAATGTATTTATGCCATCTTCACATCTCAGATTCTGCCAGTTCCAACTTTTTCCCCTGTTTCCTCTTTCTCTCTGGGACTTTTTTCCTGTTTCCTCTCATTTTTTCCCTTTGCATAGGACAGCTGTTATTACCCCCTACATTCCACATACCCTTGGTCCTGGAACCTTAATCAGCCGCAATCAGTGTAAAGTTGCATGTTAATAACCCCAGATTTCCACCTTCAGCACCTGGGCTGTTTTTACAATCCAGATACATCAAGGCAAGGTGCCAATGGTGTTGTTGTGCCCCACTTTTTACGGATCAGCAATCATATAACCGTTGCAAGGTTGGGATTGGGTTTTCAGGGCTGTTTTGTGGTTGTCATGGTTGGGTCGGGGGGGGGGGGGGGGGGGGGGGGGGGGGGGGGGGGGGGTGGGGGGGGGGGGGGGGGGGGGGGGGGGGGGGGGGGAGATGGGGGGGGGGGGGGGGGGGGGAGGGGGGGGGGGGAAGCAAAGGGGGGGGGGGGGGGGGGGGGGGGGGGGGGGGGGGGGTGGTTAAGGTTACCCATAGGAGAGAAAAAAAAAACAGGCTCTATAAATACCACGCTAATGGTTTCATCGGATTGGTACTGGCTACTCTCATCTATAAATTGCCTCCTGCTTAATAAACATAAGGGGCATCCTGGCCTTAATCCAGGACATTTAAAAAGGGAAGGGATATAGCTATAGTAATTCTGAAAAAGAAAAGCCAGTGTACTGTCAGCTTCTGGAGTTAGAATCTGGAAATATGTGGTCTATCCTTTTGGAATGGTAAAAGTGGATTCTGGGAGCCAGAGGTAACAGTATAGCCACACAGCTGTAGCCATGGGCATGAGCTCCATACAAGACAGTACCAGGGGGAAATGGATGGGGGGCGAGATTTAGTTTAGCATTGTGGCATGGAAAAATAAAAAAAAAGTCGTGTTTCATTTTAACTGGTTTTGTAGATGTACACTATTTGTAAGTCTATTTATTGTACATATACAAATGTAGATCTCTGAGCTGATCTGATATTATTTTGTTTTTTGTTTGTGTTCTGTTGGCTTAAAAATAAAAAAGCTTATAGAAGTTGCAAGCCAAATTGCAGCCAAAGTGCAGAAGTCTGCATTATATCAGTCTGAAATCTGTGAGTGAAATCCAATCACTGTCACACTCTGTTGGGAATGAGTAAAGCTGTTTTACAGGATGCTGCTCACCTAACCAAACCTCTAAACAAGGTCTTAACTCTTTCTTAGTATTAACTCACTCTGTCAGGATACCTTTTGCACTAGTGGTTACAAAATCACATAAGACCAAGAGGCCAGCACAAACTACAATGTATGGGATTTGTTGTAAATGGTCCATTATGGTGGTTTTTTTTTCACTTTTTATTTTGCGACCATCCTCCCCTTTCACAGACACAGCCAATTGTTTCTCTTTTTGATACCCAACCTGTCCAGAAGTTGGGCTACGATATTGGACCACAGTGTGTTTTTACTGTTTTATGCTTAAATACTTTTTAACAGGTTGTAATAGTGTTTTGTTTTTCCAACACATTTCCAACACAAGCATTGCGGTCATTCAGCCTGAAAAGTTCAAGGCCTTTTTTATTTGGTCCAGCAGTTAAAGGGCAGAAGAACCAACCCACCCACACTGAAAGAGACACCTGCATTTGGGAAACGGGGGCAGTGTGTAACCCTAGAGGGGATTTTGGACGATGGGGGTTTGCCTTCCATGCGCAGGGAGTCAAACTGACAAATTCTGCTTGTGTAGGGAGTTGGCAGAGTGATCAAAGTGACCCTAGTGGATCCTGATACTAAATGTTGCTGATATCCTGTCATGAGAGACGAAATACTGATATCTAGATTACATAAGTAAGTCTGGTGAACTTCTCTCTATGATGAGAATGTGAGCATAAATACATCCATGGTGCAAAGGCTTGCCTTGCAACAGCATTTTACATAGAGCATAGTGCACAAGAGTGGTTGGGTAGGCAAAATTGAGGCTTAAAAGTGGTTAATAATAGAATTGTTATTGAAATGGAAATTAGAGATACAATGGTCTCAAAACTGAACTACTTCTACAGAAGTACCGGAATAGAAGCTGGGTTCTGCTGACATTGGGAAAACTATCCATGTGGTTAAGGATGTATTTTGCAAAAGGGCTAAAAAATATAGATATAAAATAATTGGTGTTCCAATGACTTCAATCCTTTGGCATAATAATAAAATCAGCCTAATTATCAAACAGAATAAATACAGTGTGAATAGAAATGTTATTTATTATACAGATTAATGTATTTAGATTTCATAATATTTATGATTATTTATTATTAATTCTAGACATGCTTCAGCTTCATGTTCTGCATTTTCTCTCCCGTGGGAATACTCAAAGCTGCCTGATGTGGAGCCCCTATCTGCACTCTGAGATCTGCCAAGATAGAGCGAGACAAAGGAGAGGGCATGACGCTATCGCCAGTGTTGACGCCACACGGTCCACAGATGTCAAAACTATCTTGCTCCCGTATGAAAGAAATTGTAATGAAAGGAAAAAAGAAAGGTGGAGAAAAAGATCAGGGATACACATCAGCTCTAGGCTAAAAAAGAAATTGTATAATACCACATATGCTTCGCTGGTAGGGCTTACATAGTGATTAAAAATTCTATTACTTAAAGATGAGGACAGTGACTATACGCAGAAAATACAAAAATTTATTCATACACCCTCAAGGACTAATCATGGTTCTCGACACCAATAATGTATGTATATTTATAAAGCCATTACAAAATGTACATATTTATCTTAAGGAAACAATGCAGCAATGTAAAACTAGATTATTTGTATGACTATATGATTTAAAAGAAGGATTATCAGTCTTAGTTTCAATCTGTTTTGCCTGGTGAGGGTTGCAGTAAAAAAAGAAATATATAAAATATAAACATTCTGTTAAAATCACCTTGCTTCCCCATCGACCATGACCAGGATAAGTGGGGATTAAACATTAAAAAAGTCCAACTGGTCTGACCTTGACTTGTGAATGACTCAAAACTTACAGGTTTTAAGTTTTCAGATTTAAGTTTCCTGAGAAGGAAAACATATAATTTAACCAGGACTGTCTGAACTGTTGCCTAAGTGTGTATAAGAAAGTGCTCTTGAAATCCCAATTATGAGTTGTCACAAGGTGATTCATTTTCTGTATTGGTGCAGCTGTGACTTTGAATGCTGTCTACAAGGTAAATCATCAGATATCTTTATGCTCCTTATACTTATGGTTTTCATCACAATAACTAACTCGGTTAAATCGTTTGGTGGAAGCTACACAAAATTTTAATATATCCTTACTATAAATTCAGTAAAATGAATGCATTAGAGGTAAATGTTATGCTGTTCATTTAATGAAAATAATAACAGGAACTAAATTATAGATGCACTACAACTGCAAATGGATACAAATTCAGAAACATTGCTCTTTACAAAGAGAAAAGTGTAATTATTCGGAGGTTGGCACAGAAGTGTAATACACCGCCCCATGATTATTCTTCTATGATGGCACATGCTGTTATCTGTATTCATTATATATTCAGTTCCAAAATCACAGCTGCGGCATCAGTTCAACAATTCAAATCTAAAAAAGCGAGTTCTACAAAGAATATTACTAATCATCTCATCAACAAAGCCTCTACAGAAAATGGTAAGGGCCTCACAGTGGAATTCTTAGTAGGGTTGGTTTTAATGGCCCAGTTCTTGAGTGTGAGCAGTTCAGACTCAGATGTTCTGCAGTGTTTTTTAAGGTGCTCAGTCTGTGACAGCACCTTTTCTTCAGTTAGAGACAGAGTGCTGTCACTCTCTGACACAATCTCCTGTCTGTCAACAGCAACACTCTGTAGCATGTCAATGGTGACACTTTCTGCTGAATCGATGCCCGAGTTTTTGTTACTGTGATAGTAAGAGCTTTGAAATGAGGGCAGCGGGAAGGATTCCCCACACAACTGTTTCCCATTGCACAGGCTCAAGCTTTTTGGAGTTTGAGAAAAGCAGCTTTGTGTGAGAATGGCCCTTGGATAGTGCTCTAGAGCTCTTGGTTTAAATTCCTGGATGTGGCAGAGAAGATCACACTCAAACTTGTACACAGGCATGTAGCTGGACATGTTTCCATCTGACAGTGAGCAGAAGCAAGGGGGGGAACCTGGAGATACAGCAGCTTGAAGAAGGATAACTCTACGTAGCTCTTCCATTTCCCTCTGCTTCAGCTCTCGCTCCAGCATCACACTCTCCAGTTCTCTATCAGCAAACGCCCTCCTTTTTCTCATGCGTACGCTAACTGAAGGGAACTGGAGTCTCTTGGGTAAGTCATTCAGCACAGGTGACTTATAGCCTGTAAAATGAACCAAAGTGAAACAACAATTTTATTTCCTTTTATTTTCATATGATAGTATTAGAATGCAGTACTCACTATATCTCATTACCTGAATATATCACTATAGAATCTCAATTATTAACCAACCAACCTTCCGACTGGGCATCACACAGGCATAATTGTATATTTTGATTATCTATATGTACACTCAATGGCTGACTTTTGCCTTCTATAGATTTAACAAGGTGATGGTAACATTCCTCAGAGATTGGATTGAGATCTGGTGACTGTGGAGGCCATTTAAGTGAAAACACTCATGTTTAAGAAACCATTTTAAGGTGATTGAGCTCTGCGACATGGCATGATAACCTGCTGGAAGTAGTCATCAGATGGCTGTGGCATTTAAACGATTCTCAACTCCTATTAAGGGGCTCAAAGTGTGCTAAGAATATATCCCCTACACCATTACACCACTACCAGCAGCCTGAACCATTGATACAAGGCAGGATGGATCCATGCTTTCATGTTGTTTACACCAAATTTTTACATCCGAATGTTACAGAAAAAATTGAGATTCATCAGACCAAGCAATGTTTTTCCAATCTTCTATCGTCCAATTTTGGTCAGCCAATGAGAAGCATAGCCTCAGTTGCCTGTTCGTAGCTGACAGGAGTGGCACCAGGTGTGGTCTTCTGCTGCTGAAGCCCATCTGCTTCAGGGTTCGATGTGTTGCATGTTCAGAGATGGTCTTCTGCATACCTCGGTTGTAACAAGTGGTTATTTGAGTTACTGTTGCCTTTCTATTAGCTCGATCCAGTCTGGCCATTCTCCTCTGACCTGTGTGTGAATGTAATGATGATATACGGAAGTGATTACAATATTACAGCCAAAGGATAAGTATATTGGGGAAAACTGTACAATTGAAAGGAGGCTATAGTTACTCTGTTATGACTCCTCTGTATGGTATCCTATGGCACATTTGCCAATGGATGCTGTAGCTGGGTCTGTAGATCCTCATCCATTATACCAGTAGTTGGGGTAGTGTGTCACTCCACAGCAAAGGCAGGATTGTGCTCCCCACAAGTCCTACGTACTTGAACCCTACCATCATCGGATCCCAAACAGAATCTGGATTCATTTCTAAAGATTATACAGTTTCAGTCTATAGCAGTCCAGGTTTCTGTTTGACACCACACCATTGCAAAACGAAGGTGAAGGTGGCTGGCTGTCAATGGCAGGACACGTAATGGGAACTGTGGCAACAAATTTCCTTCTACATGCGCATGGAAATGGTTCGGTCAGAGACAGGGGTGTGTAGTGATGGTGCCACCTGTGTCTGGATGGTGGAAAACAAGACTGCAGGAGTTACTTAAGCTTGTCGGTGGATCACACAATCCTCTCTACCAGCGGTTTGTCTGGGCCATCCGGAGCCTGTTTGCCATGTGTGCCCCAATGGAAACACTGCTCCCAACACCTCCAAACAGCTAGACCAGAACGGACTACATGGAGGGCCATTCATCGAAATGAAAGTCATGCTGCTTCTCATATGATGTGCCCCCCCTCTAAAAGTCTGTCAACTGTGCAAAATGTCTTTGAGTGTGTCAGAGGGGCATGTCTAGCAGTCAGTGATCTCTCACCAAGAGGTACACTACCCAAAAGAAGGCTCTGAGATCCTGTTAATAAGGCAGCGGGAGAAGCACTTATGCCCTCTTGTGGAAATACCCAGTGTCTACTCAGACCACAGCTGTAATCATTTACATATCTACCTGATACATAACTGCATGCTGAGTTTTGCAGCAATCGAACACACACATATGTATATTAGGAAGAGATAAATTAGTATAATACACAAAATAAGTTTATATATACTCAGTATTATTTTTACTACTAACATTTCATTTTATGATAGTCTTCGTATGATTCCTGAGAGTTAAGCTGAATCCTCATATCACACTGGAGGACAAATGCCAGTGCAGAAATTTCATTGTTGACCCTGAACATAACACACAAGGGAACTTGAGTCACTAAAGCAGCCCACTGCAATGTGATTACCTTACCTTAATTTGCATAATTTTAATTACTTTATGTCAACACAAAAAGATCTTCTCCCTGAAAGAGGGATCTGTAGGATAATGCCTAGCTAATCCATTATATCCCTGTGGATGCAGTAATGAGATGTGTGTTAATTAAGACTTACCCTCCAGTATACTCTTTGCCAGTAGACTAGGTGTTCTTGTGTAGTGCTGGTAAGCTGGGCGTTCCATGACAGCAGCACTTCCCTGATGTTTCTTACTCTGTAAATAAAGCATGTTTGTTTTGTCAGTAGTTAACTACAGCAAAAGTGTTAACTATTAAACCTTCTATTAATGCATTTTACAATTAAGACTTTTTTTTGTCAGTTCAGTTTTCCTAATATACCTGAATAAGTTGGAATTTCAGCTTTTAAATTTAATCTCTATATTTACACCATGTAGTGTAAAGGCAATTATCACAAACAGTATTCGTGTTTCCTTTTACTAGAAAAAAGAATCTATGAACTATAAAAATATAATTACTCTTTTAAAGATTTATAAATATCTGAAATATGCAATTCAAATCAAAAGAAAATTACAACTAAGTTTTAATGACACACAGATTATTCCATTGACTGTGTAGCAGTCTGTGTAGTTAATACATGAATACAACAGTTGTCATTACTGAAACTCAAAGTTAACAAAAATAAAAAGAAAATGTATTTTTAGTCAGTTTTTTGCCATAATAGTATAATCTAACATGTTAAAAGACATTGCATTCACTTATTTATTTTAAAATTCTATGTCTGTGTTCCCTTAGCTACCTGTTGATATTATTTCTCAGTTTGTTTTTAGAGAATATCTACTAATGAATACTGTAAGTGTAAAACATAAGTAAAATAATTTTTAAAAACAAAGGAAAAACATCAATTTAACATCTATTACCCAAAACAGTATCTGTCTTAAATGTCTTAAAACACACACACACACACACACACACACACACACACACACACACACACACACACACACACACACACACACACACACGGTATTTACAATAATAGTGAATATAGACCTATATATACAATTGTAATTATATTATATTTTGTGTGTATATATATATATATACACACACACACATACACACACACACACACACACACACACACACACACACACACACACACACACAATAATAATAATAGACATAACAGTAGTCATAGGTGTAGTATAAACTAAAAGCGCGCGTGTCTGTGTGTATAATACATAATAGACATTAAACATAATATATAATAATATGAAGTACATATAGGCTACTATAGTATAATAAATAAATAAATAAATAAATAAGCAACGTTTTTCGGAGTAACAGTTGTTCTGACCAGGGGACACAAGTATCCTAATAACCTGTAATAAGTGATATCAGCATATAAGAATTTACAATAAGTATAGATTTCCTATGTCAGGTAAACATTTTCCTAAAGAATAAATTGCAAAGCTGGCGCATGCGCCATGAGTGCACACACCTGTCCGGCCTGCTGCCTGCGGAGCGCGACCTGTGCGGCCATCACTCGCTGCCTCTCCTGCACCAGCACGCAGCTCGCGCACTCACACTCCCGCCAGCGGCACGCGCGCTTGTGACCCTTCAGGCGCGACACCACGCCGTGATTCCGACAGCGCGCGCATTTCGGGCTACGCACACGCGCTCTGGGCGGCTTCGGGATCTCCGCTTGCGGCTCTTCTACAGGCTCGAGCTCGGTCTGTTGCATCTGCACTTCTGCGTCCAGTTTGGAGAACATTTAGCTGACTTCTTACTTTTCATGAAGCTGCACGGTAACGATTTTCGCTGCTTTATCCGACGGAAGACTCCAAGATCTGTACAGTTTCTGTATCAAGACGTCACGCTTTTACCGTGCATCGTTTAAGGGCTTTGGAACAACCAACAGCTCGCCAGAGTCTTTAAGTTTGAGCTCATCTTCACCACACCTCCGTATTTAACCCGCATGATGGTGACTTGGAGCGTCACCCAGATTGTGGTGCTCAGACCCAACTCCTCCTCTCCTCTCCTGTTACTGCTAGCACTGAAAATCAGACGCTTCCAATTAATGCATGCCTCCGTGTAACTCTTACCCTCATCGAAAGGGGTGACGAATTCAGGTAATTAAATGAGCCTTCATGACTAAAATTGTAAGGATTCACAGACAGATTCCAAATTAGTTAGTTCAGTTAAACCCCTGTGGCTTGCATTTTGCTAAGCCAACGTTTAATAGTAAGGACTAATGGTGTAATGCACGGGTCATTCGGGGTCTACGCTCTGCCCCAGGCTCATGATGTATAGTTCAGAAGAATGAGCTGAATTACATTTGCTCCATGGACCCTTTTATTCTCCCTCAAAGAAGGATTCCATCTTAATAACCCATTCCAGTGTGTCTGAATTGTTACGTGCTAAAAAGAACTAGCTTCATACATCACAGACCACTAATACAACTACACGATAACACATAATAGCCTATGCAGTTTATCCTTAAATGCAAGACAGCATATGGAGGGTGTACATACGTGTGTGTGTGTGTGTGTGTGTGTGTGTGTGTGTGTGTGTTGGTCAGTTTTAAATATTGCTGGGACCAAGTGGAAAGATTGGACGGTTTTTTACTTGTATGGACATTTTGCTGGTCCCACATCTAAAACTGTGGGGGTTTTGTTGCTGTTCTTGTTGTTTATTACTTTTTATCAAAACTTTTTCTTTAAAAAAAAAAAAAAAGAGCCAAAGGATTTGCTTTAGGCTACTGAAGTCAGTGTAGGATTAGATAAAGCATTAATTACATACTGTAATATGTTAATTGAACGCCCCCACATTGAAAGAAAGGAAAACCTGTGTGTGTGTGTGTGTGTGTGTGTGTGTGTGTGTGTTTAAATATAGTTTTTAAAACAGTTTAAGTATTGTTGGAAGCAAATGTCCTCACAAGTACATAAAGATTTGACAGTTATTACCTTCTATGAACATTTTGCTGGCCCCCACAACTAAAACCATATTTTGTTTGTTTATTTGTTTATTTATTTAAAACAAAAAACAGAAGAATTTCTTCAAGTTACTGAGGTCAAGGTTATTAGGTGTAGGTGTGTCAGTTAACTACAGCAATATTATGTCAGGTGTGTGTGTGTGTGTCTGTGTGTCTGTGTGTGTAATGGATTGTTATTATTATTATTATTATTATTATTAGTAGTAGTAGTAGTAGTAGTAGTAGCAGTATGTATTAAATAACTAATAAAGCAACTGTGTAGATAGATGAACTTGTTTAATATGGCTTTTCGGTTAAATAAATCTTGAAACCCTGACTGTTTCTCACAGAAACAGACTGATTTTGTTGCCCATTAAGATTCCAAATCCATCAATGCACAATTATTTAAACATCGTACTTAAAAATAACCTTCGCTGGCATCAAGTTGCTAAGGGACTCTCCAGAAGCACTGAGTGTTTAAGTGTGGCCCCCATGTGGATGGTGACTGAACTGTCAAGTCTTAGTTGCTGCCTGATTTACACTAAAAAGCACTCTAATGGTAGGAATCATTATTAAATCCGTTAGCTTAGTTATGTCAAGTTGTATGAAGCGTTTTCGGTTATGATTATATATTCCCGATGTCACATGAAACTATTTTGTTCTTGTTGGAGGGAAACGTTAGTAAAACAGATTCTCTCTAGACCTCAACTACCCCTTTCATTTTTTGTTTTCCATCTTTCCCTGCCTTTTTAAAAATACAATTTAGAAAAAAAAGTCAATAAATGTAAATAAGTTATTGACATGAGTTTACATTATACACTAAATGACCACTCTATTAGAGACATCCATCTGTTTGTGCAAATTAGTTGGAGGTACTGTCCGTTCTACCTCATCCCAGAGATGCTCTGTAGGATATAGATCTGATGACTGTGAAGGCCAGGGAAGCAAGGAAAACTCGGCTGTGGTAGCCTAGTGGATAAGGTACTGGACTGTTGGCCAAAAGGTTCAGGGTTCAAATCCTACCTCTGCCAAGCTGCCACTGTTGGGTCCTTGAGCAAGGCCCTTAACCCACAATTGCTCAGATTGTAAAACTGTATAGATTGCAAGTCGCTCTGGATAAGGGCGTCTGCTATGTGACATAAATGTAAATGCATACAATAGAAAGTGTCTTTTTGCCACTGGAAAAACAGATGCCAGGAAGGGATGAATTTGGTCAGCCACAATGCATGGGTAAGCCCTACTGTCCAAAGGTACATCTACAGTTATCAAAAGACCCAGGGTGTGCCAAGAAAACATTCCCCACACCATTTCTTTACTGTCGATATCTGACAGGAAGGGTTCATCGATTCATGCTGCCTGCACCAAATTCTGATGCTCCCATCAGCATGGTGCAAAAGAAATCTGGATTCATCTGACCAAGTGGTGTTTATCGACTATTTAATCCAATTTTAAATCATTCTTTTGCCCACTGGAGTCTTGCCCTTCTGTTTCCATTAGACAGCGATGGCACTCGAACTGGCCGTCTGCCCGTTATAGCCCATTTATGCTAAGGAATGATGACTTGCTTGATTTGACAGAGCACAAGTGTTGAATCAAGCTGCAGTTTTCTTGACTCTGCACTGCCTGTTCAACAGAACGATTCCAGACATCCTCCTCTCGTCGACGAGTTGTTTACATCCACAGGATCCCCTTACACTTTAATCGATCACACCATTCTCAGTATACTCTCAGCACCAGTGCATAAGAAACTGACTCTGGCTAGTCTAGCACCAATGATCATGCCATATTCAAAGTCACCCAGATCACTCAATTTTCCCATTCTAATGTGGGAAAATCTGATCCAGAGAAAACTTGCCCACTGGACTTTATGCTGCACGTGTACACCATTTCTTTAAAAACACAGAAGTTAGTCACTGTGGAGTAAGAGTTGTCTTGTCACGTCTTTGAAAGGCTCAGAGTTTGACTTTCAAATGAATGTCAAGCGCTTTCAAAGACACATCCATCTCTAGGGTTTACATAGAATGATCTGAAAAAGAGAAAATATCCAGTGAGTGGCAGTTCACTGGGTAAAAATACCTTGTTGATTTCAGACGTCAGAGGAGATAGACCAGACTGGTTTGAGCTGATGGAAAGGCAACAGTAAATAAAATAACCACTCGTTCCAACTGAGATATGCAGAAGAGCATCTTTGAGTGCACCACATGTCAAACCTTGAAGCAGATGGGCTACCTCAGCGGAAGATCATGCTGGGTGCGTCTCCTGTCAGCTAAGGACAGGAAACTGAGGCTACAGTTTGCAAGAGCTCTCCAAAACTGGACAAGAGAAGATTATGAAGAAAATGTTGCCTGGTTGCCAGTCGGAATTTGGCGTAAACAACATGAAAGCGTGGATCCATCCTGCCTTGTATTAGCGGCTCATTATGGTGGTGGTGTAATGGTGTGGGTGATATTTTCTTTGCACACTCTTGGTCAACTCAGCTAGGCTGTTGCTTATGGATGATGTTCAATCAGTGTTAAGGGGACCATGTGCATCCATTTATGACCACACTGTGCCCATGTGCAGCAAGCTCAAATGATCTCAAACTGTTTTTTTTAACATGACAATGAATTCTCTGTACTCAGATGGCCTCCACAGTCACCAGATTTAAATCCAGTAGAGCACGCTGGATGTTGTAGAATGGGAGATTTGGATCATGGATGTGCAGCCGACAAATCTGCAGCAACTGTGGAGATTCATTTAAAATAGTATGACCCAAGCTCTGTCTTTTGACAGAAATCGCTGATGATGCTGATTTAATTTATTCTTAAAATCCTCGCAGATACACTAACCTCCATGGCCCAGTTTCATGCCCACTCGCTCATTTAACGATTATGTCTGTTCTGCTCTACTTCTGGGAAGTAGCCCATCTCAGCTTTCACCATTCACATGTCATCACAATTTACATATTCTCACAGCCATAATTGCTACCGACTACACGTGTTTTGAGGTATGAGAGTCAGAGATAAAAGTCAAGTTTGTGCAAAGGCTTGCAACGTTCCTAGTTTTCGCTGTATTCAGTACAGGTTAATGAGTTCTGCTAAATAATGCAAAGACAGCACTGCCCTCATGTGCTGTAGCAGAGAACTGTTTATCTGTCTTTGTCTCCCCTCTCTCTCGCTCGCTCATTCGGGGAAAGGAAATTACTAAGGAATGTCTCATTTACTCTGCCTGGTTCCATCATGTGTCATTGTTTACTGCACTGCAGTTTGAATAATTCAGTTTTAACAATAAAAGGAAAAAACAATGAATTGTGGGAGCTGACTGATATTGCTGCTGAGATCTGCTCCAGCCAGCTCCAGTTTGAGACTTGGGATCCTCCTCACCAGTTTGATAGTGATAGAGCATGTATCATTCACATTTCTGCTGCAAAGAATAAGCTCACCTGGATACCATAAACACTTGCACTTCCCAGGAACTGCTGCTGTAGTCACATGGAACGTCTCATGTTGTACTCATATTGAAACAATATTCTTTGGAGCCATACCGGTGAAATCCTTTCTTAATAAAATTAAGGAATAAGATGTGGGAATGAGATAATTAATAATGATAATATCATCTCGTTCCCATGCCTTAATAATGCCATTCCCACATCTTACTAATTTCTACACATTAGGATCTCGTTCCCATACCTTAATACATTGTGGTCATGCCATAATTTTATTAAGAAGGAATGTTACCAGCAGGGCTCTGTAAATAACTCACTCACTTTTCAAACCCACTTAATCTAATTCAGGGTGGCAGGGGGCCAGGGGCCATCGAGGAACACGGTGCGCAAGGTGAACAGAGTGTCTATCACAGGGTGCACACACACACATAACTTTTTCAATGTTTTCAGCACAGTCTGTACAGTTCACCTTCACTCCATATAACCCAGACACAATTATGCTGTCATTTATCAGGAAAACAATTTTATAATCTTCCTTACTGGTGTCACCCAGAGCAGTGTTTCGCAATCCTGGTACAAAGTATTTTCCTGCCTATTTCACAGCCAGCTCAAACTCATGTCAGACCTGTTATCTGTGACGTGTTAAAACAGATATCTTCACTTTTACTTATTAAACTCTTTTAAAAAGTTATTTTTGCAATGCATATTTACAGAAATCCAAGTCTAAACCCTAATGAGCAGGTGACAGTGGCAAGGAAAACTACCTAAATTACATAAGACAAAACTTTGAGACAAACCAGGCTCTGCTTCTGGATGAGGCTGAATGACAGGTTTAGATTCTTAAGACTCTATGTGTACCACAACTGAATAATGGACCTCTCTGAGGTGAGATGATCCCCTGCAGCACATGGTGCAGGTGGCTTGAGATGAAACAGAGTATTGCATCAGGATTTTGCACTGATCAGGTCAACCCAAGAGGGTGGCAATGACAACAGATGATGGACTTCAACCACTGTCACACTGGGCTGTCTACAACACGAAAACCTAAACAGCTATGGATTCAAATATTTTGTGCCTGTTCCCCTGTTATACTGAATTTGAATGAATGAATGCTTTATTGTCATTGTGTGTTGAATACACCACAATTTGATCACAATGGTGATCAGAGACGTTGGGTTGCTGTCTTCTGCCTCCCGTGGGGTTGCCGATGTCTCATGTGATCCCTCTTGGCTGTGTGTCCTACCAGTTCTCCTCTTTCTAGCTATGCTGCTATAGCTAATGCTGCCGGGGTCTCATGCTACACTTGGCATCAGTGATTGTTAATAGACACTGTGCTCTTAATCAATAACTACTTACATTTTCTGTTTTCTCTCCGAGCTGTGTTCCGGTACCAGTTCCAGCCCCACACATGATGTTCATCCACTGCAGCTTCACTCAAGCTGCTTCCGTCATCAGTTCCAGCCCCATCATACCCGGGCCACTTAATGCCGATGTGCATATTTCACATTCTATTCGAATTATGACTCCTTGACTTTAGTTTTGTTCTTAGATTTATCGTCTACGCTGCCCAAGGAGGTTGGGTCCCTTTTTGAGTCTTGGTCCTCCCAAGGTTTCTTCCTATAACACTCAGGGAGTTTTTCCTTGCCACTGTCGCCCTAGGCTTGCTTAATTTGGGATTGGACGTAGTTATTAGGAGATAATCTAAACTTGTAAAGTTGCTTTGAGACAATGCTCCATTGTAAAAAGCACTATATAAATAAATCTGACGTGACTTGACAGTATACAATATATCCAGTATTTGTTTTCTAGACATCTGTATCTATTAGTATTGTTATTCTATTGTAGTGCCTAGGTGGTGCAGAAGCTGGGTCGGGTGTCACACAGGCATGATTGGCCTGGACTGAGGGAGGGGAGAGATCGGATTGGGAACATTCCGCTGGACTGAAAGAGTGCCCCCTGTTGTGCCATGTGAAGGACTGAAGAATGAGTGGTTGAACATCCATAGCAGTCACAGAAAGACGTTAAACAGTGCATAGCTGTATAATGACTTCATTAACTTTATGTGGGCATATTTAAATTG